>JAYJLV010067891.1:0-16191 GCA_036873485.1 Torymus texanus
TGTGTGTGTGTGTGTGTGTGTGTGTGTGTGTGTGTGTGTGTGTGTGTGTGTGTGTGTGTGTGTGTGTATATATATTCTTGTAATGGCGAATTATATACAAGGATATATAGATATAGAATTTATAAGGATTCAATTACCTTTTTATTAATCTGATAAGAACTTCTATTTTTAATTTTCATTTCGTGTACAGTACTTAAATCTTTTCAGGATTTTTGGGTATCGACCTACTAAAGTTTCTAAAAGTATCTATTTCCCCTAGATTTTTTAAAATACTAGCTAGATTCAACGCGCTTCGCGCGTATTGGTTTTCTTCATTTTATTTATTTATTTATTTTGTTATGAGCACACGTTCAAGTTAGTTTCAATCTAATAGTTTTTATCAATCAGTTTAAATTAAACGATAATAATATAAATTTGATAAATATGATAACGACATTTTTCTTATACTATTTTAATTATTTTAAATACTTGTAAACTCGAGAATTCAATCTTGAAAATTCAAACATAGTATATTTTCCCGCCTATTCTGTATAGACCAATCAAAACTGTCTTATTGTGATGACATATTTCATCCATCACTTTTTTAAGAGAAGAAGATACTTATCTTTGTTTCTAAGGTCCATTCAGAAGAATATTGAGACACGTGGCTATTCATTATAGTCACAGTCCGCAGCCCTTGTGAGTTGTTTAGAAATTAAAATGATTAAATTACGTAGATCCACAAAAAAACGTGTTCGTGCTAGAAACTAGGCGACCATATCTGCATGTATGCTGGTCCTCGAAACAATTTATGAATTTAGAAAACTTTTATAATTTTCAAAATAAAAATATATTTATTGTTATATTTCGCAGGACAAATATAGTAAGACGAACTATAATTCATTTGACAACTGATAAACAGCCGTAAATTATTATTAATTTGTTATAGAAATATTCGTAGTCACATTATTATATATAAATTTGGAACTACTGTATGAGCAAGATTAGTACTATAGACATTATTTCTGTGATGCGGAAATTCTAAATCAAATTACGAAAAAAGAGCTGCTTTGGTGTAATCAACTTTCTTATAAACAATTGTTACCAAGAAAAGTAGACATTTTTTCTTGAGGAAACATAGGAAACAATTTTTAATTAAAAGTCTTTTCATTCATTATCTTCAAATTTGCACGTTTTTATTCATCTTCAGTCAAGTATTTTAGTTTCCCTGCAGCTGCCGTGTGAACTTGTCATATAACAAGCAATTCTAGAAATCGTTTGCACCTTTTTGCGGCATCAATCAGTCATCGGTGTTGATCCTTGAACAAATGATTAAGCGTCTGTATTCTAAGAAAGCCTTTCTCTCATGAGTGGTTAAACGAAACAAGTTGTGCATTATCGAGAAATCGTTATAAGTACGATTTACCTTTATCTGGAAATAATGAATCACATCCTTAAAATACTTGAAATGAGGTCACAGTACTGTACTTTCATTCCAGAATATAAGCCGGTTGTTATTTGCTCAAAAACTATACACATATTATACATATATAGTATCACCCTTTTATCCTTCATATAATGAGCTGATTTTCTCATATAATAATCGACAATGATAATACTTAGTACAGATCTCCGTACACCTTATTTTAACAAAATTCTGCAGAAATATATTTGAAATTTCTACTATATGATTATTTCGGTATAAGAAGTATATAAGGGAATTCCTTGAAAATAAAGATCGCAATAAGGCTCTTTAAAATAACTGATATTATCTTGAAGGACTCTTGAAATGAAAATTTAGTAGATTTATAAATAAGATAAATAATAATTATATATTTCATACCTGCGAGTAATTTTACGTATATGCGTGTAAGAAAAATTATTGCTGAAAATGGCAAGCATGCGTCTTCACGTGAATCATATCTTCAGCGTCTACCGTTTAAAATTCCAAAGCAAGCATTTCGAATAATCAATAACTTGGCGTGTGACAAGATGTATATTAAAAATAAGCGAGGCTAAATCACGACGTCACGCAATTAAAGGACCGGCTCGCGCTCTACCAGCCCTTTACCGAAAATGTTTAAGAGCATTAAAATCTTCGAAATACGATCTCGCCATAACAAAGTCACGTAAAATCGCCTACGAACTCAGTTTTACGTTCGTCGTCGTCGTCGTCGTTCTCCGCTTCTTCTTCTTCTTCGCTTTCGAGCCGGTTGCGCTTGCTTGCACTGGACTCGCTCCCGCTGCCAAAATCCCGTGATTTGCGAGCAAGCGATGAAAAGTGCGCGTCTCCCCGAAAACAAACGAGCGCGAGCAATGATGAAGACAGCGGGACGACCGGGAGAGAAAGAAAGAGAAAGAGAAAGAGGGAGCGAGAGGGAAAGATAAAGGACTGTGCGGGGAACAAGGCCGAGAAATGACAGCAGAGTGGATGGCCGCGATGAAAGAGGGAAATAAAAGTCAGGGAGGCAGAAGGAGTAGAAGAAGAAGAAGAAGGAGGAGGAGGAGGAGGAGGAGGAGCAGGAGGATAAGAAGAAGTAAAAGGCGCATATAAGGTCTTTGCTTAACGGTACGCCAGATGCTTCATCCTCGCGTTTGCGCGAGCTGCGCACGACCATTCGTCTCGCTTCTTGTCATGCGTTTCTCTCATAGGTATATGTGTGTGTGTACACCTAGACGAAGCGCCGGTGCGGGCTTTAATAAAACCCCTAATCAAGGGGCCGCGCGTTCAGCAAACACAAACCGGCGAGATGCGTTCGCACGTGCGATATTAACGCGCGGGGTTATTCCTCTCGTAATCGTCGGCGGTGCTACATACTGTATACTCTCTGTGCCCTTCCCACGTGCGGCTTTTCCGCCTGCCTGCGTCGAATTTATATGCGCTGTTTGCTCGCTTGTTTTTTTGCACGGGACAGGCGAGATTTTCGTGATTAAATTTACATTTCGAGGGTGGCTTTTCGCTGTTTGTTGTAGTTTAATTTTTCCGACGTGGGTTGGTTTTCTGGATATACGCCTACCCACGCACGTATATATTGGGGCACGATACTGTGAAAAATTGACGTAGGAAGCTTCGACACGATACATTTCTGATTATTTTAAGAAATATCGTTACATCAATGATTGTAAAGTTTATTTATTTAGAGCTAGTGTCGTTATGTAAAGCAATCATTTTATTATATTTTATACCCACGAATTTAACCTGTGTGTTGCATCTTATTCTTTGATGTATTATATTTATAACTTGCATTCACAGCGACACCATTAAACTTTATTCGTCATTTTATTTAATGCATTTTGGTCGAACAGCAACACTTTGTTGCAGTTTTTATTACTTTTCTAAGAGTTATGAATGCGCACGCTGTTTTCTATGTTTGACTACCTCCTTTCTCTCATTTTCTCCTTCTGCTATACTTCATTCGAACGTGTGATTCTTGAGGTTACGCCGGCGCACTGTCGACGTGCGAATGCTTCATAAAGTAGGACTGGCAATCATCTTTAGCAATCGCTTCCTCTGCGCGTAACATTACTTGAATATTTCCTCGCGTGCGTTCCGCCATTTGACGCGCATCCGTCGTTATTTATGACGAATTTATGACTCACTATAGGCGCAAGATGTTGATGAAGTTATTGACTAGCATTGTAACTAGAACAAGATTCACATAGGGAAGTTCGTAGAACACATTAAAGCTTATATGCTCTTTATGTGTACCAACGGATTTGTTTAGCCGTCGTAAAATAGTAATAGTTACTGTTCGGGATTCCCTGATTGGATGCTCTTTTATTGCACGACACCAATGAATCTCCAAATACATTACTTGAACTTTATTTTTAATTAGCTTTCTATGTATGAAAGCATTTGGCTAAATAATCATCATGCTTTAAAACTATAGAAAAATTTATTATTTATGATCATTGTTATATGCTTGAGTAGTGCTTGGTCCTGTATATTCATTTAAAGTTCTATAAATAATTAAAATTTTGATACCACAAAGCCTCGGGCATCCATTTTTTTAATACCTGCGAGAACACTCGAAAAAACTGTTGATTTAATTAAACGCACACAACGTTCAAGCTTTTCCGCGTACTTTGCAAAGCGCGCGGTACGTGCCCGCCTAAAAGGGGAGCGCGAAAAAGCCAAAATTTCAAACAGTCCCCCCCCCCCCTCCCCGCCGCGTGCGTGCATTTTTCCGACACGTACAAGCTCGGCCGCGAGGGCATTACGAGTAATGAGCTCGGAAAACGGTGGTGGCGGCACTCCAACACTGCGTGCAGCATCAGGGGGGCGGCGAGTTTTAGGCCGGAAGCAGCAGCAGCCGAAATACATATCACGCTCGAGCGGCGGGGCGACGATCGGCGCGCAATATGCAGTAAAGCACGGACGCAACAATGAGAGAGAGAGAGAGAGAGAGAGAGAGAGAGAGAGAAAGACTACTCGCGGATGTATAAGCGCCCGCTGCCGCGCCTCGTTAATCAAGCAGCTCGCGCGCGTAGGGAGCGCGCGCGCTATCGCCCGCGGCCGGAAAACGCGCGTTTAAGGCTTGACAAACGAGCGGCGGCGGGAGGAGAGAGAGTGAGAGAGAGGCGAGGCGCGCGAATAAACGCGCCAAAGCCCCATGCGCGCATATATATCTGTAGGTATATACACACCCACCCCTCTGTCTCTTGTGCCGCTGCACAGGAATCTCTGCAAAATCGTCGAAATCCGTAAATCAAGCCATTAACGCCGATCGACGATATTGCTCCGTGCCGATATAACTTCGCGCGCTCGGAGTCTATATACTCTTACGTAAAGGGGAGCGCGTATTGTTCCACTCGATAAATGTCTCGTGCTTCTCAGTGCTTCGATGTGTCTGAATTCGTTCTCGCGAAACGTTGCCTGTTTACATTGTTTGCAACCACTATAAGAGCATTGCGAATTTGGAAAGCGAAATTTCATTCGTTTTTTTGTGGAATTGTTGCTTAGTGTTTAATCTTGGTGCTGGATAATAAATAATTGTATTTTTAATAAATTCTGTAAATTGCAAAAATAAACGAAACTTGTGTGGAGTTTATTTTTATTACAGCGTCTGCGATGATTTTTTACGTCAATACTGCTCATCATAGTATTATATGAGGGTAGGGTTTTAAAACAGCTATAACGTTTGTCACGCAAGCGTGATGCGAAGAAGCTGCCGCCCATATCTGAGGATTTAAGATTAACGTACCGGATAATGATGTCGTCCAAACTGTGATATCTAAGCATAAAGTTTAAGTGGTCTTCCCAAAAAGTGATTTTTGAGATATGGCCCCTTCATGCTGAAATATTCGTCGGTTTTAGTACATTATATGCTCCCCGAACATGGAACTTCAATTCCCGTAATAACTCCAATAAATTTTTATTATTTAACAACAGCTTGAGCAAACATATTCACTATTTAACATTTTTTTATACTTTTATTATATTATTGTACTCTGCGAATTGTAAAGTATAAGAACATATAATGTAATTAATTAAACATTGCGTTGAAATATTATCAAATAATTTTTCTCATCTGTTTCATACTAATAGTCATATACGGCTAATCGATAATTTCCAAAGTATATATCCAATTTTCCGACAAATATAATCAATTTTGTTTTGATATCGGAGAGTAAAATTAGAACACGATTATGTGGATGATTTTATGATTTATGGGGATTATCAGGTGGATGGACAGTGAAATAAGCCAGCACCTTTACTTAACGCCAAAGAGAAGAAAATATTCATAATGTTAGATTAGCCGTGGGATCTATATAGCCGACAAGGGAATAGACTCTCCCTCGGTGAGCGAAGTGCGGATCGACGAACTAATAGGGAGCCTACCCCCATTTAATTTCTACCCTCATCTGGTCCTCATCGGCTGTAGCCACGCAACTCTCTCTCTCTCTCTCTCTCTCTTTCTCTCTCTCTCTCTCACTCCCTCACCCTCTGCGTGCGCATGTATGAAAAGCTCCGTCCACACCTTGCATCGGTTTAATCTTCGACGTAAACGCCATTCGCGTAGAATGAATTTCCAAACAAAATATTTCTGCTTAAATTAACATATTTCATCGAAACAGTCTTTTGTATATACATTTCTCAATGTATAATAATTATTGAGTATTTATTCTTAAGTTTTTCATTTGTTAATAAGAAACATTTTAAGAACATTAATATATAATAGAGTATAACTTAAATATCATAACATTATAAAAACTAATCTTTTAAATATTACAATGTAATGATTATTTCATTGATAAAAATAATCGAGTTTTGTAGTAAATAATAATAATAAATAACCTTAAATATTTTCAGTGTTATTATTTTTAATAGTTTTTTTAAAAGAACGATTTTTCAAGTAACATTCTATCAATCATGGTTTTTATTATACTCTGTGAATAAATATATTCTAATTACACTCAAGATATTTATTATTCAAGATAGATTGTCAATAGAAGTCGCGCAACCTTTCTCTTTACCAACAACTCAGGCTCATTAAATAATATACTTATTATATTATACAGATGAATGTATACACGAAAAGTTTAATGTTTACATGCGAGTAGACAATACGATAATGTACAAATTTAAAATTTACCTCTATCTTGCTTTGTAATATTCGCGTCTTGATTTAAATTTACTTGCTTTATGGTAATTTGTTAGAGACAGTGCAAAATATAAAGAATGTGTAAACAATATTTCATCTATTTTCATTTTTAAACAAAGGTAAAAATAATTTATGTTTTTACATGATATAAGTAATTTTTAATTGCTGTGATTTAAAAACATTTCGAAGTATGAATAATATAGTTTATCCTTCAACTATTTTATAAAGTTCATTAATATGTATAAAATTAATTTCATCATTACTTTTATGTACTCATTAGATAAATTAATTATATTACACAGCAAATTATGGCTGTTATATAAAAACAGATATTTTAATAATACCATTAAATTGTCTATTACATTCAACTTTTTCACTTGCTTTCTTCTTTTTATTTTTAGGCAATTTTTAAAAGAATAATAACTTTGATTTGTCATCAGATAATCAAATTATAAAAATGAAACGTAATCAAGACCTGGATTATTTGCCTTCTAAAAAGAAGCGGTATATGATAACAAATGAATTTAACATTATGCCATTTTCATCGAATTTCAATAACATGACGATTGACTCGAAATTTTCAAGTACAGACAATATTATTCATAATAACTATGAATATCTATACACTATACCAGACCCACCAACTTTTTTAGTAGATGAGTCTCTACAAGAATTACATGAACCCGATTTTGTACTGCAAAATGACCTTTCGAATGTTACCCCAAATTGGAGAATGTTACCTTGTTGTAATCTTTCCAAAGAAATTAATTTCCAATATGTAGCAGAAAAAGAACCATATTCTAATGAAAATGATTTGGCATGCCTACCATCAGAAAAAAGTACACTATGTAAAAATCACCCACTAGAGACAGCCCAAGAATTGAAATCCACACCTCCAAATGATTCAATACGAATCTTACAGACAGTGCATGCTGTATCTCAAAACCATGCAATATCTCCGGTATCACATTTCAATGCGGAAAACTGTTCACCGCCGATCTATTCACCATTGTCAAATTGTGAAACACTAAGTCATTCATCGCAAATATCGCAAACATCTCGTTATGCAGAACAAAATTCTTCGTTACATTTGGAAACGTCCAATCTAGAAAAAGACGACCGCTCGCCGCAAATTCTAAAAACATCAGCTTTGAATGTGCAAAATAATTCATATTATAACATGGAAAAATTATACTCAGAACTAAACAATCGTTTATATCAATCACTACTAGAATCACAAAATGACAAGAATGTGCAAAATAATTCATCTAATAAGTCAGAAAAATTATACTCAGAACTAAGCGATCGCTTATTTCAATCATTGCTAAAATCACAAAATGATAAGAATGTGAAAAATAATTCATCTAATAAGTTAGAAAAATTATTCTCAGAACTAAACAATAAATCATCCCAATCATCACTAGAATCACAAATACATGAATTGCCAACGTTACCACTATCATCTTTACATACCAACTCTACCGTAGAAATTGACGTACCGCATATGTTAAAAGATCCACCGATTACGCAAAGTGGTACATCAGAAATGACATCATCAAATTTTCAAGAAAAAAATGGTTCTCCTAATACGAGGTCACAAGAAGTATCTTGTTCTACTACTACACAAAATCAATCATTGAATGTATCGAAAGCATCATATAGTGGGTTGCAAAATCAGTCTGCAAAGCTACGGCATATGCAAAATGCAATGTGCCCATCATTACCGCCAACCTTTAAAATGAAAAATGGAATGCACCAACTACCAGTACGACCTCTGCCGACATACGAGTCATTAAATTGGCGAAAACGGGGAAGTACTAATATGAAAAATAAGCAATAGCATTATTACAGTTATATCCTATATGTTTCAAAAGCAACCATTATATCCACCAACAGCGCAATCTGAGATACAAGATCCATTATCGTACCGAAAGGAGGTTCATGCTGTAATGCAAAATCACTTAATGCACCTAGTTCAACGCCATACTGTAATGCCAAATGAACCACCAAATCCGCAACAACTTTGTAATACAACACAATATTCACCAGTGCAATTGTCATCATTACACGTCGCTATGTAAAATGGGTTACTGCAGCCATCTAAGGCAGATTTTTAAATTGAAAATCAATCACTGACGTTTTCACATCCAAATTCTGACATGAGTTTTTCTGACATGAGTTTTCAATCATCATACTTCTTAGCTTTCCGTCTTACACCATCAAATCGGCTTGCACAGATGCCTGAAATGGATTCTGCGATGAGTAATTATCTTCAACAGATAACAAAGGAGGCCGTTGAATTTCAACATTCTATTCTTGATATGGAATAAATGTTGAAATATTATCTAACTTCTATGAAAGACGGTACTATTTATACAAAGTGCCAAAAGGATAAAAATATATCACGTACGTGCATGCTGAATCGTACGTTATTAAACAACTGTTATAATCAAGATTAGAAGAAGAACAAGACTAAGAACTTGCCACGAATAGCATGTGCCATAAATTAAATTTTCAATATCTTTGCCTCGAATTCCCAAATCACCTCAAACTACGCCTTGCGGAGTTTGTCATGAAAAGTATAATAATGTTTGTCAGATTGGTTCATGGTATCATAGATAATGTTCAACAGGATTATTTATAGATTTTTCCGGTTTTTCAAAAAAGAATCTGCGTACCACATGGGTTTGTATCATGTCTAGAGAGAAAGAATTGTTCAGCTATGAAATGTCTGTGATATGACATTTTATTATTGTTATATTATTATGAAAGTAGTATTTTTTGCAAATTAAAAGATAATACGAGAGAATGTAATATTTAAAATTTTGAAATATGTTGTAGGTTGTAAATAGTGTTATAAGTATATATTGTATCAATATTTATTATTTATTTTATTTTAGGATTATTGACTTTTTCTAAATTATGAGAAAAAAATGTTCCAATACTGTAGGTAAATTGTTAATAAAAAAAAAGAAATAAAAAATTGGTGGTTTCCACGCAGCCTACTGGCCTAACACGTGTCCTTCCACACCTTTATTTTTCATTCCCATTATCACATCTACCTATAAACTTCCTGAAGATCTACACTGTTTCCCTACCTAATCCATTCTGCATTCGCCCAGGGTTATGCCTGTGGGGCAGGTAAAATCTATAGGCAAACCACGTGGGATAAATCCTAATTAGGAAAACCCAGTTTGTATGTTTAGGTTACATTCCGTAGGTTTAGACATAAAAACTGTATTTATCCACGCCTTCCGCTCAATTTGTCAGAAGGCAATTCAACATCTAACCGATGACACGAAGTGTCGCAGAAGAAAACGCGGTCACCCATCCAACTACTAACCCCGCGCCCAATGCTGCTTAACTTCAGTGATCGGCCGAGATAGCGACTGCGCTACCTGTCAAACTATCTATGCCGGTAAATTGTTAATATAAATATTCAAAAATATTTAGTCCGATTGTAAGGCATATAATATATGTAGGTTCAAAGAAAGAATGATTCTATTTTTAGATCGAGTACCGCTAAACGAAGCCCAGAAAATAAAAGTTTTGACTAATACAGGCGTCGTTGCGGTCTTCTTACGTATTCAGCTTCATCCGCATTCATGAAACATTATAACTTTTCCCATCGCGCGGGCAGCGCAAGCGAACGCAATCGCTGGGGTCATTGAAAATTCATTGATTTGTCCAAGCAAATTTTGTTCTTACGCTCGACCTTTTTTAAAACTCCCACCACAAGCGCTTATAATCTCAAATAGAGGGGGAGGAGAAGGTTTCTGCGATCTCGCACGCGCGCAACAAATAGCTTTCAGAGCGCGCTCGTGGCCTTTGCAAGGTGTTTGCATGCATTTACATACGTAAAATCACACACAGAGAGGGCCGCGTGTATATATATAAGCATTCTTTCCATGCCTGTCGTCTGTTTTCTCTCTCCCTCGCGCGCTCGCGCGCGCGAGTTCTGCACGCCTCGGGGCTGCAACAGCGACAGCAGCAGTCTCCTCCCGTGGAATTGTATCTGATACTGAAATCGTGCGGCGGCGATGCAGTAGCGTGCAAGGGAGGTCACACACAGTCGCAGATTTATCTGGCCACGGGAGCGCGTATGCGTATAAACGGAGATATCTCGCGTCGATGCCCGGTCATTCTTAAATTTAAATTAGGTCATTGTTTGGGCGGAAAAATTGCACTATCGCGTCAAGAGCTCTATACCTTTAGCAAACTTTTTGCCTCTTCGTATATGAAGGGCTAATCCTTTGCTGGAGTTATCTCTCGATCTCGATTGAATAATAGAAACGCGTGGAAATTGTTCGGGCTTTGTTCTTCTACTACAAACGATTATGTTGTCTATGTGCATTTATATGGGACTAGCCAACCTTATGCGTTAACTTTGCGCTTTTTTTTATTGAATTTTCTTAAAGTTCATTGTCTTTTATAGTGCTACGAGAATATTTGTATAACAATTAGATTGAGATATTTAAATATAGCATTACGTTTAAATACAATACTTATTATTGATATTTTATTTAAATTGCAACTATTTACGATTTTAGTAGATGTTAAAGAAGTTGGTATACTGAATGAAATCGCAGCAAAGTTAAGTCCTCAAAATGATTTTTAAAGCACTATTTAAGCATATAAACGTGGAAAAGCTCTTAGCATAGAAAGAATCTGACACATTTTACTATTGCTGGATTTATTCTTATGCAATAAATCCAACTCACCAAATTCAGTATCGATCTTTCATTTCTCACGTAATAAGTAACTGAGCCCATTCGGCTGGTCGTGCCATGCTCAATGATTTGACGCCGAGACGAGCTAATCGGGCAAAAGCCACATTGCTGCCAGTCACTGATCTTTGTTTTATCGTTTTCGGGCCATTCGATGGAATTAGAAACGTTGGAGGGGCTGCGAGTGAATGGGAGCAAGTGTCGAATAAAAGGGAAAAGGGAGGTATAAAACGAGAAAGCGAAATAGTGACACAAAACAAGGACTGAGCGAGATGAGTGAAGTAAGAAGGAGAGGAAGAGAGGGTAAGGAAAAAAGAATCGAGTTAAAGGGAGACGTGGTTAGGTGAGACGGATGGATGGTTAAATGGGGTGGCGGTTGGAAAGTCAAGTAGAGTGGCCAAAGCCGGCCACGGGGGACGTTTATGACTGGCCTGGGCCTGAGTTACGATCTCGATACTGCAATAAGCGCGCTTTTACCAGAGCTCATGTTTTTTCTTTTGCCCCAACGCATTCTCTCCCTCCCGCCCTTTCATCTTCGTTCGTTCCTTTTCGGTCGTCGCCAGACTCTCGCTCTCCCCTCCCACCTACACACTCTGTCCCTTTTCACTTTCCCGCCCTCTCTCTCTCACTCTCTCCCCCTTCTCCACGCCATTCTTTTCTCTCTTTCTTTATCCTCGTGGGGACTCGAGAAATATTATTTAATTAACGGCTGCGGTGTGCGGAAACTTAAGCGGAGAGAGCGGCCCTGGCACAGCACATCCTCCTACAGTGACCGTAAATAAAAGCGTTATTTCCTCCCGCGGCTTCTTTCTACTTTTCCACGCAATTTCTTGTAGCCCCCGCGCGCGCGCGCGCGCCTACCACCAGAATTTCCGAATGGGACTTTCATTTCTTTGCGATTGCACGATTCAAAGACTTTCGCGGACGTTCTTATAAGTGCTTCTTTAATTGCGTATTGCTCTACACAGTACAAATTCATTTTGAGCATAGTTTTACTTTCATTTTATAAAGACAAGAAAATAAATAAAAATCAATTTAATCTAAATTTAATTGTATTAAAAAACAACAGTAAAAATAATCTTGCAAAATTTACATTCATTATTATTATTATTTTGCAACCATGAATGAAAGTATAGTAATACTATGTGGAATGCTTATGTTCTATTCTCATCATTACATTGTTTCGCATATAGCTGTCAGCGTTGAGCACGGAGAGTATTTATATCCTATTAAGTGTATGATTTACGTTTAAAAATAAACCACAGCGCACTACTTCGGATCTATAAAGTGCTCTGAGTGATAGACGATATTAATCAGCCGTGATTTCATTACGTCTCATGACTGGAAATTCAATTTCGTTAGAGCATACGCGTCGTTCTCAGCATTCCTGCCGTCGAATAGCGCTGGTCAACTACGAGCTTTCCTCTACACTAGCGGACGGGCATGATTCAAGCTTTGCGATTTTCTTTCTTTGATTATTTCGAGAACATGAACTCCCCGGTGTGCGCAAATGGCGCATCTTCCCCGAAGACAAGTCGAAAAGCGTGGCCGCTACACCGTGAACACGTCTGCGCTTCGGGTGGTTATTACAAAGCGATGCTTAATTAGCGTGAGTGCGTGTGTGTCGGTGCAGGGTGTGCATGCGGACGACGCCTTTATAGATACTGAGTAATGCGCGCCATTATCATGATCGAGCTCTTATAGAAGCCTCATTACATTAAGCAGTGGAAAGTCTTTGGCCGCAGGTTTATATAGGACAGGTTACAAGCGCGAAAGTGAAGATTGGCCATTTTCTGTTTATGTGTTTTTCATGAGGAATACTTTCATACAATTTATTATATTATGACCGCTGTATCAACTTTAATTAAAATGTAATATTACTATTTGATTTTTCGTTTTAACTAACACAATCTTATAGTAGTTTTATATCTATTTTATCAGCTCAAACAATGTAGTAATAGATTATTATTGAAGTTTTATTAATATTTTTCTCTTTAAGATACTCATTAAAATTCGTAATAAAATATTTTCGAAATTTAATTATGTTTATTCATTTGTGACAAGTTATTTATATTTCATACTGTAACGATGCTAGTCTTGAATTTAAATTACAAATGATTTGATAATAATCATTTCTTTTAATTTTTTCAAATACTATTATAGAATTAATTGTATATACACTAAATATGCGTAAATTAAATAAATAATTTTTTCTTCCAGGTAAGTTGATGATATAAGCTGACATTGTTTCATGATTACGATAGCGTAAGTACTATACTGTATTTTTACTATTTAGATGTTACATCGGTTGCGTAAAATATTTCTGATTTCACACTTTTTCTTGTCACTACATCTTGTACTGACAAAAAAATATTTACACAAGTGCGTGGGATCTACGTTTCAGGCTATTCCCCTAATATGAAAAACACACTACTTAAACGAGTTGCACACTTTTTCTGCTTGTCCTTAACTGTATTTAATTTTATATAGCTAAAATCATTTTCAAGGTCAAACTGAAAAAATCACGTGGATAAATTTGAAAACAGCCTCGACGTGGTGGGGATATTAGGATCCCAGTCCGTTTGTTAATCTTCACTTATATTCCAATAAAACAGAACATGCAATTTTTTTTTAAACAGTCTGCTTTCAGCTTTGAGGAACTTCAGTTCTTTTTACTGATATAACCATGTCGAAAATCGTGTTCAGTGTCACTGTGTTATCTTTACTGCTTTTCCAATCTGTACTATGTTTCCACAGGTAAAGTTTAATTTAATAACGAAAAAACAGCAAAAATTATTCTTTACGCAGAACTAATCTTAGGTACTACTGCAAAACTTTACACAGTAGTATAGAAGCTTTTGTTACAAAATTCTTTATTGCTTTACTATTCACAAATTTATATTTTTTTTTATTTAACGATTTAAATTATGTTTTTTAATTGTGTGTTATAATACCATCTCACAGATGTTCAAATATGGATTTCAATAAAAAAATAGATCATAAATAATTTGACTTTAAAGTGTCAAGTTTGTTTTACTTTCAAAAATATTGGTAGAATTTCCATTTTAAAATGTAGAATCTCCATTCTTAAAAAGTAGAATTTCCATTTTGGAATGTAGAATCTCCATTTGTTTAAGAGTAGAATTTTCATTTTCGAAAAAATGAAATTATTACTTCACTAATTCAGTTGATTTTACTGTTTTATTTTTTCGGTGTGAAAGTATGTTTTCCTATCATAAGAAATCGGAATATTTAACGCAACACAGCAGAAACTAGTTTTCAAAATATAGTAAATATTAATTGTGATAGCTCAATTAATTTTTTTCCATTTAATGAAATTTTCAATAATTTCAATGTATTTTAGTACATTTAGAATTTTATATTGACATCAATACCGACTTCTTAGCTAGATATTATTTTATTATTGATAAAATGTGCATTAAAAATAACTAACTAAAAAGCTTTACTACTTTCTAATAAATATATGCAACTATCTAAAATTAATTTTTAATAACTCCGTTTAAAACATTCAGTAATACAGATTTTATCAAATCATAAAATCGAATTCATGAAAATATTTACAATAAAAAAAATGTTTATTTTTACAGTCCTGACGATCGAAGGAGATATCCCAATAATAATAATAACCATAATAATGATTACAGCTACGATCACTTTGTATTGGCTCAAACTTGGTCGCAAACTAATTGTTGGAGTTTAAATAAAAAATGGGCAGAGGCAGAAACAGCCACGTGTAGTCCTTGCCCAACCGCTAAAAACCTGAATAATTGGAGAATACACGGACTATGGCCTGCCCGTTCCGATGGGAAGCATATAGCGTTTTGTGATAAAAGTGTACACTACGAGCTTCACTTGATACCTTCTGGTTTAAGGGCGGAATTGACTGAAAAATAGGTTAGTAGTAAAATAACATTCACCAGTGATGCATTCTGGGCCTACGAATATAAAAAACACGGAACTTGCGCCTTGGATATGCAAATCACCAATAACGTACCAAAATATTTCAAAAAGGCCGTTGAATTGATGGACCATTATAATATAGCAGAATTAATTGCATCTCAAGGAGTTGTTCCCGGTGCTACATATGGATTTGATCAAATTCATGGGGCAATTATCAATGGTTTAGGAGTTACTCCTCATACTCAATGCATTCGTAATCCCGTAAGTATACTTAATTTTTTATTTCAAACAATTACCTTTTTACTCAAGGCAAATAGTTATTCATTTCCATGTTTTAAATGATGTTTTAATGAATTTTAGATTACGCACGAACAATACATATCCCAGATCTTCGTATGTTTCGACAAATCCTTCCGACCAATAGATTGTCCCAATGAATATATGAGTAGTTGCAAATGTAATGCTGGAATAGTCTACCCAAAGAATTTACGATCTTGTTATTAACAATTTCAGGATATTTATACTATCAAATAATTACTTGATATCTACTTTTGTGTCATTTCATTTGTAATTAAATTATTATTATTTAATAAAAAGAGTGTTGGGTAACATTTGTCTTATTTTCGCGTTTTCAAAGAAGAAGTATTAATAGAAAAAAATAAATTTTAAACATAAGATACTAAAAAACCTTTTAAAATTAAAATAGGTTTAAATCGGCGCAGAAGCCGCTATAAAAAAAAAGTTTTCATTTGCACGTGATCATACCTTATTTTTCAGAATCTTAAGAAAATTAATAAAAAGAATCTTAATAAAAATTTTAAGGCACAATATTTTATTTTCTCATAGAGAAAGTGATGCGAGAGTTAAATGCGCGAGGAAGAAAAAGAACTCAATGATTGTATAATAATGAGAGTTTATTATAGGCGAGAATTATTTACAAGTGCTTAGCTTGGCGCTCG
>JAYJLV010067902.1:0-16189 GCA_036873485.1 Torymus texanus
CACTTATAATGGACTCATTTTTGGTGGAAAACAGTTTTTATACTATAAATTATTAATTTTTGAGGTGTTACAATTTTTGCTTTAGTGAAAATATAAGGCTCTCCCGAGAAGAAGTCGTGCCTAAAAACTAGGAAAAGGAAATATTACTAATAACAATATAAACTACCTAAAAAATAACAATTTAAAAATCACTGACTCAACTCAAATAGCAGAAAAGATGAATGAATACTTTTGTAATATAGGAAAGAAAATGAGCGTGAAGATAGTAACTCTTCAAAATGAAACTTTACAAATGCCGCCTATGAATGACAAATCCATCATGTATCTATTCCCAACTAACCAAGTAGAAATTTTCCACAGTATTATGTTTTATGGCATAATTGCATGGGGAGGAGCACACATGAACATAGCTAGAACCCTATAACTCTACAGTACAGAATTTTCAAAATAATAAACAAAAATAACTTTTTACATCAAAAACGGCCACCACATCTAGATCAACAATTCACTTATGAATCTCTATTATATCATTATGAAGATTTAAAAGATAGCTTTATAAATTCTAATAGCATCACGAGAAAGAAATGCATTATAGTTCCAAAATACAACAAAAGAATAAGTAACAAGATCAGTTATTTAAGGGCCATTATAATAGTTTACCTAACACTATCAAACAAAAACAGCATAAATGTTAAACTAAAGAAATGGATAATTAAAATTACAAATTAAAATCAACCCTTTATGAATACACAGCAAGTAAAGAAATTAGAATTGACTGCAACAAAATCTGAACAATCTTACATGAAGTAAAATACACCAAAAAGGGATATGTCCTATAATATTAAAATATAAAGGAAGGAGAACAACCGTCAAGTATGACTGTCTAACATTGGAAGTCCACGTAGATAAGAATATGCGTGACACATTATTATTATTATTAATGAAATGTATTAGAGTGTAAGTTTATTTTGTAAGTTATTATGTATACCAGACGAGTGTACAGGAAGTTAGTTCCTCTGCTGGACTACTTTTGTAAGGTAATTTCGTAATTACTCTGGTTTTAATTAAATAAATCAATAAAAATTTTATTTTAATCAGTACTTGTATAGTTACTTACATTTTTCTAACAGTACCGGATTCTTCTGCATAGCCGTAACAAATGTAATATCGTGAATTAATTTACCTAATTTTTTTTTATCATCATCTTTTACAAACTCTTTCATGGCATTTAGAAATTCTTCAAATTTTCCAGCCTTTAGTACTGTCTCATTAAGCATTTGAGTAAGTGATAAAAAGCTATTTGATTGTTTCTGAAATATGATAAGACTATTAATTAAATATGAAAGCGTTAATAAATAATAAAAATTGTTAAACCTTACATTTTTCTTCTTATATCGGATTTGATAAAGTATTTTAAGTGTTTCATTGAAATCATTGTTATCTATTAATTTTGTGAAAAGCGATGCGATAAAATTATTATAAGCAGGGGTAAAATAATATATTTGTCCTTCCAATAAATAATGCAGTCTTTGTGTCACCTCCTTAAGATCACCTTTATCCATGTACTTTTCGAGTAATTTCAAACTATACGTTTGCTGTACTTCATTTGGTATTCTATAAAAATAAAACCATTTTAATGACGAACAATTATTAACTATTATATTTAAAAACAGCTTTCAAATAATTTAATTTTTTTTTTCAAGTCAATAAAAAATATATTTCTCTTTATTAATTATAATTTAAAAAATATAGCAAAACCATTATGAAAACATCTTCCATTTTGATTCACAAAATACTTTAGAAAAATTAGTTACGTAAATTATTAATCTTACTTTGGAATTATTTTTTCAGCCTTTTGTAAATCGTCTTTTGTGAATGCCTCATGTAAATCTCTAAGCATTCTATTATATTCTACTGGATCTGCAAATGGAGCCGGTTGGTTGTAACTACTTAGTATTCTTTGAAGTTCACTCATGAATGCAGCTGAAGGCTGAATATTGTCTTCCTGCATTTGCGTCCATAAAGATAAACACTTCTCCCATTTGCCTTGATTATCTGATAAATTAATATATAATTGTTTTTATACAATTGAAAGTTATGGTAATAACGAGATAAAAAAAATAATGAATTATTTAGTTCAGCTACTCTCGATCCATAGAACACGGTGTCGCGGGAATCAATCTATTCTCAGTATTCTAAAGCTGCTGTAATCAGAAATTCCGTTAACAAATTTTAGATCAACGGTTGATCAAAACTTTTCCATGTATCGGAAACGTGAAAATATTCCTACTAACTATAAGTTGCATGGCGCCGTAACTTAGAATTTTTAGGTGGAAAGAACAATGTTAAAATTCAACTGAACGCGTAAGAACTTTGCAACGTAAGTGCTCTTTTTTTCTTTGATGTTTGAGTTGAGAATGGAATACCACTCGGATATGGTTGCGTGCCTCGCTTCAAGCTGATGGTTTTCCTATTGCATGCGGGCGGGTGGAAGTCAGAATAAGAATTAAATTTAAATTAAATTCAAGCGCGACTTTGTAACGACGAAAATCTATATAAGCTCACGAATACCTCGCCAGAGCCATGTAAATAAACGTTATGGATGCACCAATTCGAGGGAAAGAGAGTCAAACTAGTTCGATAAAATATGATGTACCGAAATTAGTAAATGATAATTTCTTATGTAACAACTAACCGTATGATTTTAATAATAACATGTAGAAATCGCTCATATCTACATTTAATCCTGTGAAAAGTTGAATTAAGTTTTCCAGTTTATCAGTTCGGTTTTTTTCGTAATACTTCTTAGCATTCCACATGACAAGGTTAAAATTAAAACGTAAATTAGGCGTCTAAAAAAGGCATATAAGACATTTTAATTGTTTCACTGGAATTGACATAAATGCATTTTATCAAATAACTTACCCAGAGAATATAGAATATATTATCTTTATGTACATAAAGATAATATATTTTATATTCTCTGACTTACCTCCAGGATTTTTCTGGCTTGTCGTTGTCGTCCAACCTCGAGGAATGATAGTGCCAATAGAATCAAAGCAGAGCTTTGGCCTTGACAATGACTTAAAAAGTCTGTCATATTTTGAAGGGCCGTAATGTCTTTATTCTCTATTAGTTTTATTAAAATTTCTTTCTTCATTGGTAATATTTTGTGCTGTATGTACAACAATTTGAATTGTTTAATAGCCTCTTCTATGTTGCCCCTACAAGAATGCATTATTTTCATATAAACATCATATGACATAACTTAAGTTTTATTGAATTATTATCACGGTAAAAATAAAGTTTTACAAATATTTTAATATCACATTATAAATTGATGAATGAAAATGAATAATTGTATATATCCATATTTATTGTTAATTATTGTAAAATTCTTATTTATTTATTATTCTTTCTTCTTATTCTTATCTTTCTTCTTATTTTTTCAATTGTTATTATTTTAATTTAATACTAATTACTCACTGTTCTAGATGTACTTTTATTGTGTAGGCAGCAGTATTACTTTTAACTTGCAAAATAAATCCTCTTTCGCATAAAATCCTAAATGTCTTAATCACATCGTCTGGATAATTTTGGTATACTACTTTTAACAATTTTCCACTCAATATACTTCTGTCAGAATCTACATCAAGTATTGGATGTTCTAGTATTTTCCAAGCATCTTTAAGTAAAAAATAATATTTTTAATAATTACAACTATAATTACAAAATTACTTCAAAATAATAAAACATTTTATTTACCTGTTATGCGATGAGCATAAACAAGTGATGTGGCATAATCTAATAATATCACCTTATTTATTTTACAAGAAGGATACATTTCTTTTATAACTTTATACCACTCATCAGCATTAGATGCAGAATTATTACTTCTTGAATAAAATTCAATCATTGATAGACAAAACCCAAGATTGAATTTAACATTATCGTGTTTCATTTCCTAAAATTGTGATATTAAAAATACAAAGTTATTCAATCAAGTATTCATGTTATACTTAAGTCTTTTGAAATATATTTTACTTGAATTAAATTTTCAGCTACTTCTCTATTTCTATTTCTTACATGTTCTCGAGCTAAAATCATTTTGAATTCAGAGGATTCAGAAGCTTTTTCTTCTAATTTCTTGATATCCCTTTCATTACTCGTAGGTATCTAAATATATAAAAAAGTACGTGTGTGTATACATATATGTAAAAAAAAATAAATATCAATATACTAAAATCCTGTTTAAAATATGTATCTGCTTACTTTATTTGTTATTAAATTTGAAATATTATTCATAGCTTGTAGTTGTAAAGTTTCCGAAGTTAGTTGATTTAAAATGTTTTCTATTTCGGGTTTTATATCCGGTAAATATTCTCTAACCTTTGCAGCTACATCAATGTGAATGCGTATTCCTTTATTGAAAAATCCTTCAAGGATCTGCAACATATGTATTTCATTAAGTATCAAATCTTCAGGCACGATCGCTACTCAGGAGTTTTACAGCTTTACTATCGTGTTTTTTTTTTTAATTAACAAAAATATAATGATCTCCTTAGCAATAGCAATCATGTCTTATATAAATATAATTGTTTTTACATAGACAGCGGGGGGTTGTTGCGGCCCCTTTAGTTTATCGAAAATGAATCTTCTATTTAATAAATATTTTATAAAATACGAAAAATAAATTTAACTTACACTTTCAACTGAGTGTAAATTATCAACAGATATTTCATTCAATATTCTGCCTAAAGTCAAATTTGCGAAATCATTAATACTTGGGTATTTATTATCGTCTACATTTTTATCTGTATTGTCACTGTTTTTGGATGAATGAATACATTGATGATGCACTATTTCACAAATAGATGTAGCATCCTGGTTTATTACAAAACTTTCTACCAATTTATGTATTATAGAATTATTATATCTCATCTTCGTAGATAATACTAAAAAATTCAATAAGCTTATCATCTATTTTACTTGCAATATTTATTCAAGAATGAATATTACTTACTAGAAGAGTCTGATACCTATGGATCCGGGATTTTGCTCAAACTTTAGGATACGTGTTTAGACATAAAAAAATGAAGATAACATGGATAGTAAACCGGAACTCTAAAAAAATCGAATTTAGTTATGTTTTCAGTTTTATTCATCAGTCTAAAAATGTTAAAAAAAGACTATTTTCAAACAATAATCAAAGTTTAAAGAAGAGTCTTTGTTTAACATTTTCTTAAAACAAGACTAAGAACATGACTAAAAACATCCGTTTTGTTAGAGCGTTACGATCTATTATTGTGACTTTGTTTATATTTTCACGTCTGGAGACATATCGTAAAGTTTGAGCAAAATCTCTGACCCACAGGTAGAGCACTCTCCTAGTTAGAGTATAACTTACTAAGTTTTGCGGTTTCTCTCGAATTGTGGTTTTTTAGCAAACCAAATACCAAAGAATGTGCGGCAATTGAAAATGGCAGGTTATTATCAACAAGCCTTTTTATATTACTAAACGGATTTTCTTTCATGAATGGTATTATGTAATCTGTGACAGTAGTAACTGATGGTATTATTTGATAATCAACTATCATTGTTTTCATGGTATTTAATATACCTAAGTCATAAAAATAATTATTAGTTACATAAAAATATATAAATAGAAGTTATTATAATATATTATTAACCTTCTAAATTATTTTCTTTTCCAAATGTAACAAAGAGTGGATAAAAGTATTGCTTCCTTATTTGTCTCTGATTTTCATTACAAGCCTTCAGTAATGGAAGAGCATAGTGATGCATATTATTTGAATAAACTATAAATAGGGCTGTCTCAAAACTGTAATCATTCAGCTTTTCTTCATTGAGGAGTTTACAATAATTAGCTATAACATCTACATCCTGGGAAATAAATCAATAAATTTTATTAATCAATTAATATTATCAATTCAATGTTCTAATTAACTTACTGTATTACAGACGACTAATTTCTTTATAAAGAAATTTCCTATATTGTTAACCCCATTTTGGAACTTTGATTCAGCCATTGATTTTAACAGTTTGTATGCTACACCTATCTGATTTCTTTCCACTAACCTTAATATATGAAATTTTATATCTCTGTTATATGTTGATCCTTTATTTAAAAGGGACATCATCTAAGTGAAAAATAAAAATATTGAACTTACATTATTAAAAATAAAATAAATATGTTTGCATAGTACTGTAATTTAATTATGAAAAATATATAATTTAAAAAGATTCATACTATGGGAAATTTACCTCATCTATGTGAATCTCATGACCATTACATGCTAATGTATAAATGACTTCTAAAATATCTTTATCTAACAGTACAAAGTCATTTTGACTACATTCATTCAATGTAGATCTTATAGCATCTATATCTCCTCTTTTAGCATGTACACATAAAACTGCAGTATATGAATTAGCTGTAGGTGCAATTCCAGCATGCTTCATTATATTTAATATTTTAATAGCATTAAATACATCGCTATAAAGAGAAAAATAAAAATTATTTATCTTTATTAGATTTCTAAATAAATTGTCTTTTTTAAATGAACTATAATGATATTAATATTCTTGGCACAATTTTTTTGAGAGTATTACCCAGCTTCTGAATGTCCTTTTATTAAACAATTAAAAATATTTTCATTTATAGGTATTTCTTCTTTGCGCATGTATTCTAAAATTTTTGTTGCTCCAGCAATATTTCCTTTATTACAATACTGTTCAATTAATCTTTGAAATGTGACACGATTTGGATCTATGTTCTTTTCTTTCATTTCTACTAAGATATCCAATGGAGAAAAATCTGTTTCATTCTCCAGATGAACTAATAACAAGGCATTATAATGAGATACATCAAATGTAACATCTAAAAATTAAAGTAATAATTTATTAATAAAGGTTTGATTTTTTCCAATTAAATTATATTTAAAATGCTATTATATTTTAGTATGTTCTATAAATTTACTTAATGCCTCCATATTTTTCCATACAGTATCGATCATATTTTCTCTCAATTTTGAATTTTCTATTGATAATAGGGTGCCACAAGATCGAATCAAGAGTAAAGCTTGGTTTGATGATACAAAACCTGCAAGAAATGTTTATTAATTGATATGAAAGACTGACATGATTTTAAAAATAGATTTGGTTAATTTGAAAAGGCCTCCAAAAAATGTATTGTAATAAATGTATCTTTAAATCAATAAAAAAAAAGAAAAAAAAATTAAAAAAAAAGAAATTGTAATGTGAACTCTGTTGTAATTCCAAATTACATTGCAACACTCTATATAAACTACAGCTCAACTTTGTCTAAGCAATGGTAAGTGTAGTAAAACACTTAACAATGTAAGCACAAAGCACAGCATGAGAGAAGGAAACTTATACATACCTTTGTTATTGATAGCATTTAGAATTTTCTCGATGTCACGGATCGAGAGCATTTGTAGCTGTCGAACCTTCATATCGAGCTCGTTGAGCAAATTGTCTACCAGGGCGTTCTGGTCCATTGTATCCTCCTGTCTCGCCAACACTGCTTCGGTTACATAATTCCTGGAAACACGAAAAAAATCAACCTGACAAACAATCTCGTCGCTAAATACGAGCATACAATTAATGTGGAATAATAACTAACCGATTACCAGTTATTGTCCCAGCGAAACATTGCACTAACTGCCGTGAATTGAGGAGTTCGGCACGACGTAGCGCCGGGGCACCTAACCTCTGCGCGGCACCAGCGGCGGTCAACCGGCGAACGTACCTCAACGAACGCAAAAGCGTGGCCATGATCTCGTCTCGTTCTCAATCAATCTTCTCTTTGAGTTTGCTTCTCAGTACGTGTTCGACGATTAAATTCACCGATGAGGAATGAACGATTATAAAAGAATTGTAGAAGAAAGAGTGGAGACCGCTCACGTTCCCGAGCACGACATCCGTGTCGAAGACTCGAAGTGGCGCCACCGCTGGATCAGCACGCACGTGCACGGGAGTGTGAGAAAAAGCACCAGATCAGAACACACGCCGAGATCATCGAGCTTTTTCTTCGGCTTAGCGGTAGACTGTACTTTTCTTTTTCTTTTTTGTAATGTTGACACCAGATGACTGTATGGCACAGTAAAGCCATCGACTATCTTGCATGCATGTATAGATGTAGCGCACGCGTGGTGATGAGGCGGGAAGTTTGAAGAGGCACAAAAAGACCGGTTCTTTTACCTGTAACATAGTAAAAGAAAAGGGAAAAAGGGGGCCTCTTTTGTCCTCCCCACAGGTCTCAGGAAACCCCAGGACAAAAGAGAAGATAAAGAGTTTAAGAGAAAGGCGAAATTAGACATGTAGATCACAGTCTTTTAGAAAACTCATAGGGATGCTGATAATGAGGGTGAAAACAGAAAGGAGGCCCTGCTGGAAAAAGTTGATAGAAGTAGATAGAAATCGATAAAATCTCTTTCGATTCCAATGGTGAATCTTAATTCCCGTTTTTGCATTAGAACTTGATAAAATATGCGATAAAATCGATATACAGTACATTATGTGGAGATTATTATAGTATCCTATAAAGAGCGTTATTGTCTTATTTATACGTAAACAGCTGTGGCAATAAGTGTTATTGACATAGCTTTCGATTTTTTGGTATTTATAAATTTATTTGTTTTTACACGGCACGTTTATCATGCAGTATTTTTTCATTTATATATATACCTATTAATTTATATTTTGTAACTATGAAAACAAAGTCTTTTTTATCCTGATTATTAAATAGAAGAACATCTAAATCATTAGCAATTGATGAATGGAAGATTATGCATTAAAGCTCACGATTGTCTTCAAGGCGCTATACTGCGCCCATTGATCCGACATATATGCAACTACGTAGATTTTCCGTAGCGAATTTTCATGCATTCTAATATAATAATAAGTAACGGAAGTGTTATATTCTTATATTATACTTGTGTATAATTTACAATAAAAATAAAATATTAATAATGTATAAGAATCAGGTACTATTGTAATGTAATTTTTAACACGGAAGGAAAAGGAATAGAAATAAAATATTTCATGGGTTTTTATTTGTATATCCATTTATTAGCATAACTAAAACGCCATATAGCGATTTGTAATTAATATGCATTATTTTTCACAACAGTTTTATAACTATCTGAAGGTTTAAGATAAATAACAAATTATATTGAATGCCTAATATAAAAGTGAGGAAAGCAGCTTCCTGAATAAATAAAAAATATTTCAAACAATATATATAAACGTAACAACAGATATAATAATAATAATAATGAGTGTACTGTATTAAATATATCAATATAAATGTAATAATAACAACGATAATAAAACATACGATTATTTGAAGTAAAGTCAATTCTCTTTTGACTAAAATTATTGCGTTGCTTTTCCAATTTACGAGCGGAACTGTGTTCGTCCTACCATTTTCATTACAGAACTTTATATATAAGCTGCGCGAATCTTTATTATCATTTTGAGTGACAACAGATTGTATTTGCGAATTTCGGATAGCATTAAAATTGCATTATAGAAGATTTCCAGCGCGCGATGATAGCACAACTATATGTTATATGGCTTTTATTTACTTCTGGTACTTTATAATACATACTTTGCAGTAGTTGACAGTATCACAGAGTTTTATCCTATATGTTCGATGCATCGATTTCAATCAAATAATTTAGATAAAAAAGAAAATCCATAACTGCATCAATTCGCGGTTGTCGCTTAGTTCCAATAAATTATTCGAATCTCGTTCAATTGCATTTATCCTACAAATAGAACCGAACCACTATATATACTTTACTTTTTCTACTTTCATTTTGAAGAGAAGAGAATAGAAATTTCGGAGAGGTAAAAATTTATGCTAATACTATCTAGCATCAACAGAACAATAATAATAATAGTAATAATAATAATAATAATAATAATAACAACTAATTCATAAAATTTAAGAGCTTGTGATAAACAGAAGTACATCGCTACTGTTTCGACTACACGTCGGATACATATAAGTATAATAATAATATCTAATACACGGATCAACAACGAAAATCAACGATTGGATTTGGAAATATCGCTGCTACATTTGCATATAATAAATAGGTACTTTGTGAACTAAAATTCGCGGTTTGTCTCGGAGATGCATTATAATTTGTGCAGATATTCGTTAACGAATGAAAAAAATCTGTAACTATATCGTTATTACGTATAACAAAAGAAGAAAACAAAAAATTGCACGTGAAAACATCTCGGCGGACATTACATAGCTGACAGTGTATTATATATGTATACATAATGTGAGAAATATGATACACACACACATACGACCACCATGGACTATAAGAAAGCAAAATTGGCTATACTTTGCTTACTAGAAAAATGCCATACTCCCCGTGTATATAAAACGCACGGGAGTATACCATTTTTAGAAATTTTTCAACAAACTTCTCGACCTCTCACAGCCCATGGTGCACCGTCGTCTATTTCAGTATACACCGCATATTATATATAATTATATATTATTTTCACGCGTAATTTTTCCTATAATGCATCTCTCCGAGTGCCGCTTCATATACATCATATTATACTCCTCACTACGTATAACGCACAGAATAATTAGCAAATAAGGTGATGACGGTAATAATTAATGAATTTATAATCATTGCTCCCAGTGGTAATAATCCAGTCTCTCCCCTTGCACATAATATATATTATCAGCTCTGATCCCCGACGTATACAGAAAAATACAAAACACGTACAACGACACAGCGAGCATTAGAAAACGAGCGCTTAGCTATATACCCTCTCTCTCAACCCTCCCTTCTCTCTCTTTTTCTTTCTCTCATACTCCCGTCGCTTTTTACCACAGAGGAGAATGATAGAATTTGAGATCGAGGTGACCACCACTAGTAGCTCCTGCAGCTGCAACCTCCTGCGAGCACGTAGGTGAGGGCGCCTTGACACTTTCACCTCCGTCTCCTGCTACAGTACCATTTTCTTCTTCCAATTGGGATTTGTTGTCTACGGTGCCATCTGGTACAGATTCCCCATCGTTCACAGGTTCCTCCGGTACCTCCTCTTGTGCAGCGTCCTGAAGCTCTTGTAACGAGGGTGGTTCGGTCGTCGTCGAGTGTTTATCCTCGTTAAGGCTGCTTGCGAGTTCACTTGCTGTCGTTGTGCTTTGCTGAGTCTTTGGAATTATTTCCTCGTGGTAGAGGCTCAGAGAATCTGGACGTTGCTCGTAGCGCGCGGCTGAGGAAGCGCGAGATGACGCGCGTGATCTGTAATTTGGTATAGAGGGTCTGAGGATATAATGTGCGGAAAAGATTTTAGCTGCAGGTGAATGTGAATTAAGGTGTGGGTGTGTATAATATATGTGTGCGAGATGATTGGGTTTGATAACTTACTTGGTGAGTTGAGAATGTATAAGACAGATTTGAAAATTTGGTTGATTCTTGCTAATTAATTATTAAGTGCTAAAGTTCAATCGACGATCAATTGTAATATAATTTTCTAATCGACACTCACAATTTGTGCAAAAAATTTCGGATAAAAATTTTTTTTTTTACCGGAGTGTGCGAAACTCACCTTTTCGTGCTTGGTTTGCGTGCGAAAAGTAGCTGTTTTATACACGGGGTGCGCGAAGTACATGCATGCGCAGATAAATTTACTTCGCGCACGTGGTGTGTAAATAGCTACTTTGCGACGCAAAACAAGTACGAAAAGGCGAGTTTCGCTTACTTCGTTAAAAAAAAATAGAGTTCGATACAAGTGTGCGAAGTGGATCATTCTCGCACGGGTGTAGTTTGTCGCCCGAGCGAAGCGAGATGTACTATTTTACTTCAATTTTACAATTAAAAAAAATGTACGATTATTTGAATTATGAAAAGGAAATTGAAAAGTAACAAACTTCCATTTTACTTTAGCCCTTTTTAATTGTTTTATCTGTTAGATATGTGATTGAATATAATAAAAAGTTTTACAATTGGTCACCATATGTTTTAGGTGACTTAACGTTGACACATGCGACGACTGCTACGATGCGTCTATACATGAAAATATTGAGACATGCAAAAACTTGTTACAAAGACGTAAAACATCAGAAGCAAAACTAAAAAAAAATCATGACATATGAAAATGAGGGAGAGAAAAGTAAAATAAAAACATAAACTTATGGAGCGCAATTAAATTTAATACACAAAATTCGTGATATTACATGTACAGTACAATGATAAATAAAATTAAATAAATAAATAAATCAATACGTTGTTCGATCATGGTTATAAATAAAGGAACATCTGTGTAATTGCACTAAATGTAAAGCTGTTCATATGTTTACCGATTCACGACACTATATGATTTCACAAATTCATCGATGTGATAACAGGCCTAAGTACAATTCTAAATGATCAATGATAAAAAGAATGATTATTTTTAGGTTTTACGCTTTTTGTACAATTCATAATTTACAATATAATAAAAGTACAGAACATTTAGCACTTTACTTTCTGAGTATAAAATAAGCACCGTGATGCATACTACAGCGTCACTCTTAAGTATCTCGTACGTTTTAAGGTATACCTATATATCCGTTGACAATAAATACTAAAAATTACTGTAAGCTTAATTGATTTAAAAATTTTTGTTATATCAAAATTATAACGCAAAATAAATTAATACTTAAATAACGACATTTTTATTTCATTAAATAAATTTTTCATTCTTCAGTAAATATAGTCTTTAGTTAGTTTCGTAAAGCTCTAAAGTAATGTCAAGCATTATATTGGGTATTTTCGCTAGTTTTGAGTATTATAAAAATAAGATCGCTAATAAAACCGTAACCTCCATTCGTGATAAATAAAAATATCAATGAGTACTTATGAGACGATTTATGCTTTTCATTAAAAAATGCGATCGTTACAAAAATCACAGTTCCTCTAATCACTAAAAACTTATATATAAATAATCTTGATCGGTTTTTCTGAGTCTATAAAATTCTTGAATAACGTGCAAGGTTATTTATTACATCGACTTCTTCAGTACGAGTTGTTAAAGAAATATATGAGAACGTACATCGTTCGCATTGAATGTACAGATAAAAAAAGCTGTATCGTTTGATACTTTGAAATTCTCTTTCCGTCACCGATATTGTAGATTAAACGTCGTTTAAATTATTTTGGTACGGAAAAATGTTTTTTTATACGGAACAGAATAAATGCATAGTGCATTAGGTGTCAAAAATAAGCTGCTCTGGTAAGATTTAAAAAAAAATCGAATCAATAAATCGTGGTTCACATTTTATCATCATACCTAAAAAATAAAAATAAAAATATAAAAACAGAAAAATTGGTGTTTGCATTTTTTAAATAAATAATGTTGTGCATTTTATAGTAGAAAGTAAATTTAAAAAAGAAAATGTTAAATTTTCTAATTTTCAATGAATTGTTGATTATGAATAATGTATTTATTTATATAAGCTGGTATATTTGCTTTTTGGAAATTTTTATATTATTTAAAAACTACATCAAAACATCGATAAATGAAAATAAGTAATTTTTATTAAAAGGTTAGCATGCCTTTAAGAAACAAAACTTTGATTCCAAATTTACGACAAATATTGCAGGGCAACTCGTTACATTCATGTCACATACCTCGTGCGCTCCAGAGGCTGTTCACCAGATGTATTGTGAATTATCTACAATAAAAAAAAAAGTTATTAATAAATATTTTTCCAATAATCAAAAATATAAATTTATTTCGAAAAGTAACGCGACTCTTTAAAATAAGTGCCTAATTAGTATTAGCTCTAACGACACTCTTAATCAATAGAGAGAGATTTTCAGGAGTTTATCATTATATCTGATAGTGAAAAGATACTTTAAATCGAGGAGAAGACAATAAATTCCTGGCAACTCACATCGCAAGCTTTTCAGAAATTTGCAATCTTGTTACGCAACGAAATCTCGCGCGCGCGCGTTATCCCTCGGTGAAATCAAAGTTTTTGGGCATTGTCCCAAAACAAATTGCAGCGCGATGTTCGCCCTGCTCAGAATCGCGAAAGTGTTGGAATCGTAATAAATTTACATTACGCTGACGTCACTTTAAATCTGTTCCAGTAACCATTATCAAGGCCCTATACGTTTTATGGTCAATTCTAGAGTTGCAATTACGAACAAGTCCAAGAGTAAGCAACGGCCAAGGCTTCACACTTGGAGATTTAAGAAAAGTTTTCTTTAAGCTGACGTTGAAGTAGGTCGATTACGAAACGTTTAAAATAGTTTGAAACAGTTTAGTACATTTAGTATGAAAGAATGTTCTTTTTTAGTGAATTATTGAATTTTATCTCGATATTTTATAAAATTTAAAAATTTAGTATTAAGCTTGTTATATTTTTTTAATTATTGGTCAGATGGTCAGTAAATGATTTAAAATTTTCAATATTCAAAGTGAGCTCAATGCATAATTTACATTAACGACGAAATTAACTGGTAAATATGCAATGCTTTTGGTAAAGTTATTAAACGTATTATTTTTCTGGGATAATTGAAAATTTAAATATTACATGCTTATTATTACTTACACTAGCCATGGAACAAGGTGGACGAGATGCGGCGTACCTGCCGAAAGCGCTGCGCGATGGTGTCCCATTAATACTGGATTAAGTTAGCAATAATAATTATAATTAGAATGTTAGATTAGCAACTACAAATAAATATTATACCAATTTCATTTTTTGTAATATGTTAATATCTACAAGCAGTAAAGGAATTTTGATAATGTTTAGAAAATTCTTAAACTATATTATAATTTGATTGCAATTAAATGCTAATTCTTAAAATATCTCTTTAATTTGATAAAAATGATTAAATTCTTGAATTTTTAAAAAATTAAATTTTAAATAAAAGTTTTGATCACATTTACCTGTTACTTTTCGGCGAGTGATCATCATTATTAATATTTGCCTGATTTTTATATTCAGTAGATGGTCTGTTTGGTGAAGGTGTATTAGAGTATCTGTTATTTCCGTGCCTTTCTTCAATTTCTGTAGGAAAGTAAGATTTTTCGTATAAGTATAAGTACTTCAATATTAAATACATTCTGATATTAAAATATTGTTTACAACTCACCGTCGTCAAAGAAACCTTTAAAAACCACAAATTTGTTATTCTGTGGAATTATCGACTGGAGGTCGTAATACTTTTTCAGAAAAGCCAAAAACTTATCCGACGGACGATCTATTGCTAACTTGATGGGTTTCAGATTTTCCTCCTGAAATAATTTCAGAGTAACGTACAAGCATGAAAAATCTCGGCAAAGAAACATCGCTAAATTCAACAACTAAAATATGAAAAAGTGTATATATATATTTACCGAGAGCATGTGCTCGTAAAGTTGGTTACCGAGTCCCATCCGCTGCTTCGACTCATCAATATAAAAGTCTAAAATACACCTGGGTTTGATCTGGTAATGAAGGCCGTTTTCATCAAACATAAATAAAGTCTTGGAGCCGGTCTTGAGCAGGCCAACCACACTACCAAGTCCACTGTAAACAGATAAAACGTTTTATTTCCTTGGCAATATGAAAAAGTACTATTTTATACCCACAATTGAGCGAATCAGCAAAAAAAGCTTCTAGAATTAGCTCACAAAGTAAACTATGAAAAAAGAACTAACAAGGCGTTAACTAGCCCGACAATCGCGGTGGCCAATTTTTCCCTCCAATCGACCTGAATATCGTATCGATTATAAAAACCCGGACGCTGCCAAGCCTCACTTTGCAAATACCCGTGATTATTATCATTGACAAATTACTTGTTTCCTTCGCTGTCGACCATAAGATAGATGATGTGGTCCGTGTCGCGTAGCTTCAGCGCGCTGGTGATGGTCCTGTTGAGGCCCTGAGCCTTGGCTGACGCCTCGCCCATGTCGTCCAGTATTCGGGTGAGCAGCCTCTGGCAATCGCTTAAATTTAGCGGACGAAAAGGTTATTATTGACTTCATTGTTGGGAACGATGGTGTACAGAAATTCTCAGAAAATGTTCTGCTACATATTCCGGATACCCCTAAATTTTTTCCAATTTTTTGACCCAATACTTTTCGATATATCAGAGGTCAAAAACTGATTTTTGATGATTTTTTGTCG
>JAYJLV010067913.1:0-15287 GCA_036873485.1 Torymus texanus
AACGCAAATGTTTTTTCTAAAATAATTTTTTTCTAAAAAACAAATGAAGATAATCTCCTGAAATTTTAACCAAATATTCAAATATAATCAAAAATTTTTTTAAAAATTTTTAACCTTGAATATCTTCTTTCATAATGAACCGATTTTTTTGGTCAACGAACTCTATCTGAAGATATATATAAAAGCTACATCTGTGCCAAATTTCAGGATACTTAGATAATTTTTGCTCTTGTTATCGTGCGACAACGAAAACGCAAATTTTTGCTAAAATAATTTTATCTAAAAAACAAATGAAGATAATCTCTTGAAATTTTAACCACATATAGCCTTGAATTAGTGTAATATCTGATTAAAATTTCAAGTCAATAAATAAAATATTTTTTAAGATATTAATTTTTGAAATATAAAAAATTTTCATTAATAACAAATGACAGAGTGAAAATATTTTAAATTTAAAAGGAAAATATAGGTAATTTAAATACCTTACAAGAGAAGTTTATTATTTTATGTAATAATGGCTGTAAGATTATAAAACAAAAGAAAATTAATAAAAACTCAAATCCATCAGGGTACCTTTATTTTCCCGCGAGGCGAAGAGAATAAGCTTTACCGGACGAAAATTGGTTGATTCGTTTCGGAGATATGAAGAGTTGAAATACACACACACACACACACACACACACACACGCACACACGCACACACGCACGCACGCACGCACACACACACGTCCACGAAAACAAAAATTATCAAAATCAACTAATATACACATATATCGCTTTAAAACATCTTTTTGAACATTTTTTTTTTCGAAAATTTTTTTCAGCGTTACAAAGCTTCCCCTATGAGGAATTATATTATTATGATAATGATATTATTTCATTATTATTTTGTCAGAATAAATTAAAATTAATTAAAGTAACCACCAGGGTATCCGCCTTATTTTAACAACCGTTGAACATCATCGTACTGGTAGTAACAAAGCCATATTCTATTGACTTCTACAATCATTTACCGACGGAATTATCAGCCACGCATCGAGCATCGTTATCGCGCGGGTAGCCATACACTTACTCGTCTTGTATTAGACATCTTCATCGCATAATTATTACTCCGGTTATAGTATAACCACGACAACGCCGCTTTTTACAATTTAACCCATTATTGTATTAATTGAGTTCAATAAGTAGTTTAAATTTCAAGTCACTTAATAAAGTATTCTTTGAGAAAAAAGTATTCAAAACTTTTATAGAAAAATATTTAACCTCCAAAATCTTTTTTCGTAACAGTCAGATATTTCTAGACAACGAACTCATCCTGTAGATATAAAAAAACTATTTCCGTGCCAAATTTCAAGTAGATCGGATAATTTTTACTCCAGTTATCGTGCAACATCAAAAAGGCCATTTTTTTCGAAAATATTTTTCTCGAAAAAAATTGAAATAATCTGTTAAAAATTTAACCTAATATTCCTTAAAATGGTATCAATTAGTGGTTTAAATTTCAAATCGATTGATCATTTAGTTTCTGAGAAATTAATTTATGAATTTTAGGAACCTTTTTCTTAATAACAAATGAAATACGAATAATAACCTAAAAGTTAGAAAACGGAAGTGTACATAATTGTAAGATCTTTCAAGAACAATTTAGACTGATAAATAAATTTGACTCATACATATGTAAAAATTAAAAAAACGAAAAGAAAATTAAAACGAAATGAACTAAATAAGCTTTAAATGGCGAAGATCGATGGTTTGGTTCCCGAGATATAGAAAGTTTACATACATACACACACACATACATACAGATAGGAAAAAAAATTTTCTTAAAATTGAAAATTTTCGACACATTTTATCTTAAAAAATCATTTTAAGACTTTTTTGCCTCAAAAATTTTTTTCACCGTTACAAAGCTTCCTCTTGGAGGAAGCAACAGGATCTCAAAATTCATTTTTGATCCTCTGACTATTGTTGCAATATTAAATCCAAATGTAATTTTTCTATGTTTTAAATAAAACTTTAGTTGTTTGACATCGTCACATATAGTGAGACGCGAGAATCACATGGTGTTAGTAAGTTTTCTAAATATCTAATATAAATACGGTATTGTAAGAACTACTGGTACATTTGACGTGTGAAACCGAGTTTTCGGTAATTACTAACTTGAAAATATTTAGTTTGGTAAGTACTTATTTAACTATATTGGTTAGATTCGTCAAATATATCTGTATCCTTTTTAGGAATCACGTTTGATTAATGTTTAATATCTATTAATATCTCATTCACTTTCATCACATTCTTTAATATCTATAGCAATTTTCAATTCTTGTATTGCTTGGATCTCTCAAATCCATTGAAATTAGGGGTGCGAACGGGCAGTTCGAAAATTTTTTATTTCTTCTTTATTGCATCACCAAATCAATGTAAGTGAAAATAAATTTTTAAAGCATATAACATTGCAAAGTTTTAACATATATATTTGGAAGCTATTAACAATAATTTTTGACATATGTAGTTTTTCGAGTTTTTACTTGAAGTTTAATTTTAGTTACATGAATTTTGTGAGATTACTAATATTTTTTGGATCATTAAATCTTTTTAGTTTACTAAATAATGTACTGGCTACAAAATGTGAGCGATTTCAATACAAAATTTTATCATTAACACTATTATATTCACGTTTATTGCAAAAATTAGGAAGAAATTTTCGAATTACTCGATCCACCCCTAATTGAAAATTACGTTGGACAATTTTTTAACATTATTTAACTGAAACATTTATTGTTATACTATATTTTAAATTCAATTTTCATAAAATAATTTACGTAATATTTTTTGTATCCAGATACCATCATAAAATTTTAATAGTATATTGTACTACTAGTTGTATATAAAGCGAATTCTCCGTACCCCACTGTTTTAATTATATTCCGCAAAGTTCGACATTTTTTGTTTGTTTAGTGTGCGCAAGACTATTACTTTTTTTGCGCTATCGCTGTGGAGCACGTTCTTCGCGTTCGCTAGATAGGTACACAAAGTCACATTCCCGGCGTACTAATTTAAAAACTATACAATAACTGCTCAAATAGGTACTTTCGTGGGCTAAGAGAACTGCAGCTCAGTCAATCATGAAAATTAAGCATCACTGGGTGTGGTCAGTACTTGGGTATGTGACTGCTACATATCTGGACATTTTCAGCATAATTTAAAGGATTTTTTCGTTTGTAATTAAGTGCTACATATATTCGTCTTCAATATACGTTAAGTATTCAAATCTTCATAAAAAATGAGTAGAGAAAATGAGTATGGTTGCCTTAAATAAATGTAAACCCCTAAGTATAGGTTTGTCTCAAGGGCTCCTGCGGGAGGTAATAGGACTTTAAGTTTGCTTTACAACCGTTTAATATTGGTAATAAATCTATATACTTTCTATATAATTAGTGTCAAATGTTACTTGATTATTTAAATACGTAGAACTAGTTTATCAAAGTTTATTCATCTAGTATATTTATATAAACTTAGCAAATAAAATGTAAGAAGAAAGGTTTGATTGTTAATTATTAATAATTTTTAGTAACACTGACTTTCTATTTATACAACTTCAGAATTGCAATATGCGTCTAAGATGTATGTCTTAAATAGTAGCTCTGATCAGCTTTGATATTGCTTTCGATAAAATGTATTTTCTTCATTTTCTTACTTTTACTTTATTATTATCATTTATTATTTAACCATTTCAGATAAACTGTAGACTAGCCCTGAAAATTAGTTTTATCAGAAAGAGACAGGCTTTATATTAGCAAAAGGTTGATTTCTATTCAGCAATATGGCATACACGAGTATTCGGTGTGATACTGCAACTAAAACGCAGTTTCACGCAAAAAAGAACGGTACTATGTAGTAACCCATGTTATTTACTGTATCCGTAATAAAGGTGTCGAAAGTGAATTTGGAAAAAGTTGGCTGCTGCCGATAAGCCAAAATACCAGGCAATAACATTGAAATATTTAATGTTTGAAATTCTTCAATTCAAGTTTACATAAACAACGGAGTTTATGTCTCTTTGTAAAAGCATTTTTGTAATTAGTATCGCTTGTTTTATATCAAAGTTATTGATAATTAATTAACATGAAAAAGTACTAAAATCGAATAAATTTCAATGCTTTATCATTATAGGGATCGAGTTTACTTTGCTTTTCTTAATTATGTTTGATTATAACTAGTGCAGACTTGTAAGGTAAGACGCATCGTCTTGAAAGTCCTTGGGCGCCAGTCGGATCGATCGTCCACTCGTATGGTCGAGCTGCTGGCCACGTCAACCTAAGCTTTTCCAGTGATTTTCTTTCATACAATAGTAGAAATGGATTTTTTCAAATACACTAAGACTGTTTTTAGATTTTTAAGAGTCCTTTACCGACGTAATTAGTATCCTAATATGATAGAAATGTAATAATGTAATGCGCAGAAGTATAATATTAATATCCTGGAATGAAAAAGAAATGCGACTGTGGGTATACAATTTAAAATGTTTTACGTCTGCAGTAGTAAAGGTTTATTGAATGGCATTGAAAGATTAATACGTGATATTATTTTCATTTTGTTCTTTCGTACATTACTAGTGCTTATATGTAGATTAACTATAATATTACTTTTTAACAATAAAATGTATATCCTGCGATAAATAACATTCATTCTTCACTGTAAAGTCATAAATAAGGGTTATTATTTACCGTTTTTCCCGTTTTATTAGTATATCAGTTTCGATTCTTATTGTATTAAAGAAACTTCCACAATATATCATTGCATTTGTATACTGAAATACAAATTTAGTAAAACTTTTAAAAAGTTGGCGAAAAATGTCATACTGTCTCATAAACTCCGGACCTTCTCTTTTCGTGACAATGCTTTGTCCATCGAGTTACCAATATCTATGCAAGTCTTCGAGTTGTCTTCATATACCGTTCGATGCAACACGATCCGCCTTGTCACGTTGTGCATGCTATGTACACGTAACTATTTGGTAAAATATTTTCTGCTCTTACAATCTGTGGTAGCTTCACAATAAAGTATGACGATTTATTCAAATTTTTACTAAACTTTTGTCGGTATAATGAATCGAAATTCCATAACTTTTGCAAACTTTGATATTAATTAATATTTAATAGATAATTCTATACTATATTTTATCGGTGGAACGTATAAATGAACAAATATAGTTGCCTTACGTAATATATTGTTCTACGAAATTTCAAGGCAAACAAAACGACATCTTTGGTTATTCTTGGAATGAAAATTTCACGAACAAACTTTCGTTTTAGAAGTAAACAAAGATATTGTTGATTTCTTTCCTTAGAACTTTCTAGAATAAAGAACGTGATTCTGTTGTCCTACTTGATAACGTAGGGCAACAGAATTTTTTCAAGACGTAAACTGCTGTTAGTGCAGTGAAGTACAGTGAAGCACCTCCTTAATAAGTAAATCGTTGACTTGATAGAAAAGAATACTGACTTGAATTCCGATTTGAAAAAGTACTCACTTTGAATATACTTTTTAAAATCAATTTAGCAGACATAAAACCAAATTGAGAACGAATTAGTATTAATACATTATTTCTTATGATTTATTATAATATTTTCAAAAAAATCTCATCCGTGTTGATTCCGTAAATTTGAATACAACGCGTATCGAATTCTCAGTTGGTATCATATTTGAACAAGCCTACAGCATACAAAGGGAAATTTTATAGTGCGAAAATTATAAGTATCTCAGGTAAAATTACCAGATTTTACGTAAGAAATGACCAAATAATGTAAAATTACGGCATGTGTGCAAAGATGCTCGGCAAAGCTGGAGGGGGGTCACGTTGCATGCCTTGCGGGGTATCTTATCATGACCTTGTGTTTTTTTTTCTAAGGTTGGGTTGACTGCTCAAATATACATCGAATATCGTAAACAAAACTTAATTATCTAAATATTTCTATAGCACAATGTAGTTTGTTAATTGAATTGTTGAATTCCAATATACCGAATTACTTAAAAACATTACTAAATTTATGAAGTAGTATATATATTTTCACGAGCAATAATACTCCCGCGGAACACACGAGATATGAATTTGATCGTCATAGCGGCTCATGCATGCCGGGTTTAGTATCGGGATGAGGGTTGTGCCTGGTTGTAACACTTCTTCGATCGCAGGTACGGCTAATTTTGTGGTGTGCCAGCTTCGTTTATATTTATGCGATTCTATAGTAATTATGTATGAAGTACATTCGAATTAGCATTTCTTAATTATACCATTGAACTGAACCACTTGAAATTTCCTTATAATAAAACATATTTAAAAACCGTCTTATTGGTTGATCAGGAAATTAAGAGTAAACATCCGAACGGGATCCGACAAACCAATCGGTATCGTGACGCGACTGATACAGGATGCCGTACATTCGTCGATCACATAGAAAATCACACGGGCCAAATCAAAGCAGCGTTACATGCCGTGTAAAGGTCTGCATGGTTTACTTTATAAGCCCTTTAAATTACGTTTGGCATGCAGAGTTTCATTTCTTTTTGCATGCACGAGTAGATAAAATAGTATATTACTTGGTAAAATTTATCAAACACCTACCATAATTTTACAGTTATTTAGGAAAAATTTCAAAGTTTGGAATGCAACAGAATAAAAAAAAAATAATTCAGTTTACTTTAAGTTTACACTAAATAATATTAATTTTGACAAGTTTTGAATGAAATTTTCACTTTTTTATCATTTGTTAAAAATTATATTGTTGTATCCCGACGATGCAAGCTTCAGACCCATATTTTTACCAGTGTACCTTGTAAGTTTTACTAACAAATAGCAATACCCAAATATCACCTGCCCATGCTTCCTAAAACTATGCGCGCGTGTTTTACGTCGAGAAATATTACCAATTGCTCATACAGCGTTTCAAGGGTGAAAACCACCCTTTAAATATAGAGGTAAATCTCATTATTTTGAAGCGTATTTACTTTATTATTATAAAATTTGAAGAGTCCTTAAACGTAAAATCGTCCTTAACGATCTATAGCTATATCTATATACGCAAATCAAAGGAAAAGACTAATGCGGCATCAACAATCCTTTAAAACAACGGGTAAAATTTTCATACAATTATCAAACTTGTTTATTTACCAGGGTGAATTATCAAAAATATTTAAAAAAGTGTATTTTCTATTTTAAAAAGTTCCGAGTCTTCTGAGTTGGAGAAAATTTGTAATCAGAAGTTTTATACATGTAAGATATGTATAAATAAAGTTCCTGTTGTTTTTCATCGTTTTAAATTTAATAATAATATTGAGATATATCATCTTTTCCCCTTGATGAATTACGATAGAAATTCGTAGGAAGGGGAGAAGACAAATAAATTTGATAATATATGGGATAGTGTTTCTGCATAAGTAACAGAGCTCACACCCACATACATTTTAATCATTATTAACAAAATTTATTAAACTAATTTATTAATAACATTGCGATAACGTGACTTTTCAGATAGTATCTCTGTTTAGCTACTATAAGTTACTATAATATAAAAAGAATTAATTACAAGTTCCATTAAAGATAATTAATTCATTTTGAATTACCTACATTTTACTCATTATTATGAATTTAATTATACATATGATTTAACATTTATATAGGTATACCGATTTACATTTTCCAAAGTACCATTTTATAAATCGTTTTGAAAGCAAAACATTTAAATTTGCAAGGCTTTTTTATAATATTAATATATTTTCAATTAGTAAAATATCTTAAACAAAATGTATTGTTTTAGTTAATACGAAGTTAGATAACGTATTTCATGATAAATTTTTCTATGCATTAGCTACAGTTACAACGGGAGTTTGGCTGTATAAATTTAGGGGTCAGGTACCTTTCACCGCTGAAAAAGTCCTAATTTATGAATTCTTTTTACTAACTGGAAAGTCGTTCTTGGCCTTATTTTCTGTATGTGAGTATTATTATAATGGTATTATAAATATTTACTACATGATAGAATAAAAAAACTGTATAGAGTGCTTAGTAATTAATTCTAAATTTTATTATTTTTACCACACTGAGATTTACGTGCATTGTAGTTTTATCAATAAATAACAAATATCAAAAGTCGGCACTTTAATCGAAATGAAGCAACGCTGGGCGCGGTTAGTATTCACTTGTATTAATAACCTCCAGAAACCTATGAAAATTCGGCATTCGTTTAGATTATTTTTACTCTGATATAAGTGTTAATTAAGTGTTTTAAATATGTTTTTGTTGTTTTAGCCTACGGAATGTGGTATAAGCATTTAAAGCATAAGATTCAGACACCAAATGATATATTATTTGCGTTGTATACAAAGCAAATGCAACGAACTCACAGTTTCTCACCGTGTCCGAGACACAGAGATTGGACTAATCCGAACCGAAATTAACTTAGGGCTAATGTATAAGGACATTGTCTATGGCCTTAAAAAAATCAAGAGCAAAAATCTCTGGCAAGATCTCTGACACGACGTACCCCGTCACACCTGACCCATGCCGTATTTTGTAATTTTTCTTAATTTATAGCTTTAAATAATTTATCGCCTTTTAACCGTTCAAGTTATTCAAAATAATTACATAAACTCTTTTCAGTTACCATAAACTTGTTAATTTAGTAATAACATACAAAATTTTTTAACTTAAAAAATCTAAACACCTATCGATATAAATTGTAAAGAGTCACACGATATAAATCAATCTTATAAAATCCACACTTAGAGGGTTCGAAAAATTTTAATGAATTTTTTCTCGCTCTTTAGGTCGTATAATAGGCGAGGAAAATTCCAATTCTTCAAAATGGTCTTTTAATTATACATTTTTTGACTATTTTGTTTATGCAAATTTAGCATGAGAAAAATGGTCGAACAAATGGTGTCTGATGACTACAACTAATACTAAGTTTCTACAGAGCCAAACAAAGTTTCTACGTGAAATAAATTAAGTAGAACAAAAGAATTTGAATATAAACTATAATCCATGAAACTTGCAAAAAATTACTAAAAATGATCAAAATCTTAAAAATTACGTGAATTAAAAAAAAATCGCCCTTTTTTCGCCATTTGCACATAATTTTGCACTAATTCGTTTTACTTTAATGATTCTTATTAGCTTAACAGTTTTCCCTTGTTAAATTAAAAAAAAAACCAAATGATTCTAAGTTTGTCTTTTCTATCGGATTCCTCCTATAAGAACAAAACAAGGGTGAATCGTTTAGTCCTAGATTTATTACTAATATATTTATAACACGACTGCCACGTAGTTACGACTCTATCAAATCGCAGCAGGGATAATCCTGTACCTCATTGCTTTGCAATGAACTCTAGAACCCATTTACTTAGGCGTTATGCTACATTAAGTTATACTTACAGCAATTCCTATATATGTTCCATGCAAGAAAGTTTTGTATTATTAAAAATAAAAGTAACGGTTTTGAAAACGAGTATGGAAAAAGATTTAAGTTGATTCCTGGGTCAAATACGCTGCAAGTTGACAAACCTCAAATACATACATATATCTAATATTAAAAGTCTAGTCGCATTAACTAATTTTATTTATTTATCATTTAGCGCTTTACTTCTGTTTATTATTCGGATTATACTTGTGGTATGTCAATCACAAAAAATCAACTTATATTTTTAGGATTTTATTATAATACAATAGTGATATAATTAACAGAGAGTATGGTATAGACAATAGCAATATGATATCTAATGCAAATAAATGTTTACAAAAACTTATATATAATTTAATAAAAATAAATTGAAGAATATTATAACTTATCCAATAATAGATATTTTACGGAGACGTCATTCATAATGAGACTAGAAAAGAAAATTTGTTGTGACATACGAGAAACTTGCGCAATCACGACAGCATTCTCGTCTCTGACTACATGTGTCGGTATCGGATAGCTATGGTTAGATTTAAAATATCATTTTCTTCAAAACATAGTACTCGACATTTCAAATACCAAATTTACAACATTATATGGGAATTTAGTATTATAGTGACAATAACAAATTTAAAAATTAGTTATGTCCTTTTGTTTCTTTTCTACAGTTCATGTATAATACTTTTTTTTAGTAATTTCTACTTCTTTTGCAATAATTTAGAAATAAATTAATATATTTCTGAGTTGATAAAACCTCTTGGTGGTTCAGTATTATTTAAGGTGAAATGATGTCTTTTTTTGCTCAATTTGGGCTTCTTTATTAATACCGTGTACTGGCCGCGTATTATATATGAGTATACTTTAGCGTTGATGCCAACTAAAAAATAAATTTTATTTTTGCTTCAAATGAAATAAATTTTAACTTGAATTACTATGCATATGAATTCTGTAAATAACGTAATTTTATAATTTTGTAATTTTCGTCAAAATATTAATAGCAAAACATTGTAATAATTAATGTGGATATTGCAGTATACTTTTAAACCTTGTTGACTTCATTCCTGTATATTAAGGATTGTTAAAACTCAAAATTCTGTGAAAAATTAAGGTGACTAGAACCGAGCAACACTTTTTGAAGACCTTGAAAAACCAATTTTTTTATTTTTTAAGCAACTTTTCATTAATATAGTAAATTTTTTTGTTATTTTCATTTTAACTCATACTCTCTAAAGTTGAATTAGTGAAAAAACCACTAAAAATTAGTTAAAATTGCTCCACCGAAACATTAGTGAATATTCACTATTTAAAATAGTGAAACTCTTCTTATTTAATTAGTAGATATTTCCATATACTTCCACTAAGAATTAGTGAATATTTACTATTTCATTAGTGAATATTTACTATATCATTAGTGAATATTTACTATTTCATTAGTGAATATTTACTATTGTTTCGGTGGAGCAATTTGAACTAATCTTTAGTGGTTTTTTCACTAATTCACTTTAGAGAGTACCATCAAAAGCTACGGTCGAAAAAGCTATGGGGTCAACCACTAAGCAAGTCTCCCCTGTACCTAGCAAAAATATACTTAAACTGTATGCCCTACTCTAAAAAAGAGCGATCAAAGCACCGGCATATTATAAGTTGTTGTAAGGGTAGTTGTATGGTTATCGAACCCTAATAAAAACTAGCGGCATCTTGTGACGCTGTGCTCTTCGCTTCGCTAACAGCGCTACCCGCTGTTCCCCTCCCCTGCCCGCCGAGCTTTTATCTACACTGAGAAAAATGTAAAAGTGCGACAGACTTGAAATACAATAGAAATTGCCATAATTTGCAGTAAAAATCACAATAAATTTAGTCATTTTTCAATGTAGGAAAAATTCCCGTAAGTTAATCACAATTTTTACTATAAATTATGACAATCTTTTTCGTATTTCGAATCTGTCCCAGATTTGCAAAAACTGTGAGTTTGCTACATTCGCTTTATCATCATCCCGGTGACCCAATATCTCACATTTTGTAGGCTGTAAACAATCACGGAAGTTGCATAGGTTTCGTCGCGAATAGAAATTAACTTAGGACTAACATAAAATCAGTTACCTTAAGAATCAGGCATTCCGGGCTTATACCGTATTTTTTATTGTTTGATAATTTACTATACTTTTAATAATCTGCCGACTTAGTAGCGTTACAAGTTATCTACTCTCTAAAGTTGAATTAGTGAAACTTCCACTAATTTTCATAGTGGACGAGTTTTCCACTATTGAATTAATGAAATTTTATTACAAAAAATAGGGTAAATTTCACTAATTATTATAGCGTACAAATTAGTTCACTATTGAATTAGTAAACCATTGAAAATTTTACTAATTAATATAGTAAACTAATTTAGTCCACTATTGAATTAGTAGAATTGACTACAAACTGAAATGCGTCGAAAAAATTATGCAAAAATAAGCCATTTGGTTTCGGCGATTGAAACTCATATACAGCTGTATATACGGGTGTAGTGTCGAATAAGGTAATAGCTATTATGGCCTCATATTAGCTTAATTACTATTTATGGTTTTGCTAATTTTTGAAAATATTTTTAGGGTGGTGATAACATTCAGGAATTTGTGAATTCAATACATCATTTGTATGAAGGTCGGAACTCCTAATTATTTTATTATAACTGATTTTATAGCAGGCATGTTCAAAATTTATTTTATTTTCATTATTGAATACCCAGATACATTTACAATACACTTATACATTTACATTTATACTCTCTAAAGTTGAATTAGTGAAAAATCCACTGAAGATTAATTAAAATTTCTTCACGAAAACATTAGTGAATATTCACTAATTCTTAGTGAAAATCTATTGAAATATCCACTAATTAAAATAGAGAAGTTTTACTATACGAATATTTACCATTTTATTAGTGAGTATTCACTAATGTTTCAGTAGAGCATTTTTAACTAATCTTTAGTGAATTTTTCACTAATTCAACTTTAGAGAGTAGAAACATAGGTTTACCGCGTAACAGAAAAAATCAGTATCATCTGTAGATCCATTATATGTGAATTTAAGTATGCTACCATTACATGAACAAGTTTAACTTTAAAGTGATAGTGAATAAGAATATACATAGCAGTGTTTTTAATATTCGTAATATTTTATATAAATAAACGATTTATGTTCAACCGTTTTGGATTAGTATATTTGTTACTAATTAAATAAGTACATTTGGATTTTCGTGCTATTAAAAAAACTACTAATTTATTAGTAGTATTTTACTAATTGTAATAGTGCATATTTTCACTACTTCAATTAGTACATGTAGCTCACTATTTCAATTAGTGAATATCTACTAATTCACGATGGAGTAATTTTAACTATTTGAAATAGTGGATGTTCACTAATTAAACTTTATAGAGTAAATTATTTAAATATACTTTTTTAATTACCACATACATTATATCAGTGTAAAAATCCAGAAATTATATCAGTGTAAAAATTTTAATCTACTAAATCAACACAGGTAATAACAGCGTCAAGGACGCATCAGGGCTCCGTAAGTGTACGTCTGTCGGACACATATCAGGGAGAAACGAGAGCCCCTCATGCAGCTCTACTATCTAAAGTTGAATTAGTGAAAATTCCACTAATTTTCATAGTGAATAAATTTTACTAAAGATTAGTAGAAATTTCACTAATTATTTTAGTAAACAAATCAGCCCACTATTGAATTAGTAAAACATTGAAAATTTCACTAATTATTATCGTTAACTAATGTAGTCCACTATTTAATTAGTAAAATATTGAAAATTTCACTAATTATTATAATAAACTAATTTAGTCCACTATTGAATTAGTAGAATTGACTACAAACTGAAATGCATCGCAAAAATTATGCAGTAGCGAGCCAGTCGGTTTCTGCAATTGAAGCGATTACACACACACACACACGGATGTAGTGTCGAACAAGCTATTGCGGCCTAATATTTCCTTAATTATTTATGTTTTTGATTATTGTTGAAAATATTTTTAGGGCGTTGATAACATTCCGGAATTTGTGAATTTAAAGAGAGCAAGTGCTTCATCAGCTCTCCATCCATACATCATTTGTATGAAGGTCGAAATTCCCATTAATTTAATCATAGCTGATTTTACCGCCTTTGCCTCATGTTCAAAACGTATTTTATCTTTAATATTGAATACTCAGTATTTTTACGAAATACCTACACATTTACATTGATAGAAATATATGTTTACCACGTAACAGAAACAAATCAGTATCATCCGTATCTTCATTATATGTGAATATAAGTATGCTGCTATTAAATGAACAAGTTTCTTCTTAAAGTGACAGTGAATAAGAATATACATAACAGTATTGTTAATATTCTTAATATTTTATATAAATAAACCATTTATGTTCAATCTTTTTGGATTAGTATATTTTTTACTAATTAAATAAGTACATTTGGCTTTTCATGCTATTAAAAAAAATACTAAATTTTTAGTAATATTCTACTAATTGTAATAGTGCATATTTTTAGTATTTCAATCAGTGAATATCCACTAATTCAAGGTGGAGCAATTTAAACTATTTGAATTAGTGGATATTCAATAATTATTAGTGGATTTTTACTAATTCACATTTAGAGAGTAGTTTCATTACTAAATATTTTTGTAAAATAAATGTTAGGAAAATTGAAGGTTTATTCGTCTGCACAGGGATCATACATGTGTTTCGTTATGCGCCTTGTCGGGGCCTTTGTGTCAAAGCCTTTGCTGGTGGTTGAAGCCACGGTCGCCTATCCCAGTATGATCTACTCTCGTTGCTTAATATCATGGCCGGTCGTGCTGCGGTTCTGCTATTCTGCCACACTGCCAATTTTTAAAGAGGACTTTTTCTTCGCCATTATAAAATATCTTACACCTGAAATACAAATATAAGGCAACTCAAGGTAATCTGGCCACAGATCCAATAGGAAAAGGACTCAATTCGGTTATAGATTTAATTTGGTCACAGACATTTTGTCGGCACTAGTTTCTGGATTACTTTGATAACTATTATACGGGCGGTCAAGAAACATAGTTTTTTTTTTGTTATTTATCTGTCAGCAAGGCTATTTTCATTTTTGAAGTGCCTAAAAATTTCTTTCTAATAGATGATAGATTTCGATCTAATAGATGATAGATTTCGATCTGATAAATGATAGATTTCGATCTAATAGATGATAGATTTCGATCTAATAGATGATAGAAAAAGTCTTCTTGGAAATTGGTCGAATTAACTACGCATGATGAAGCATAGTCAAAACACTCTTCTATGAAGTCAATATCATCTTTAAGTCGTCTGAAATTTTTTCGTCTTAGAAGATGTTTGATATTTTGATGTCTCTTTAATTATTTTTTTTCTAAAAAAGTAAAAACAGTAGTAAAGTACAAAAGAATTTCTATTTAAGGTAGTTGAATCAGCTTAAGATACTTATTTTATTTTTTTAAATTAGTTTATGCAACGCATGTATGAAAAGTTAATTTTTCTTATGTTATGACCAAAATCGACTACTCTCTAAAATTGAATTAGCAAAAAAACCTCTAAAGATTAGTTAAAATTGCTCCAAATCATGCGTTATTATTCACTTACAAAATAGTGATTATTCACTTACAAAATAGTGATTATTCACTAATGAAATAGTGATTATTCACTTACAAAATAGTGATTATTCACTAATGAAATAGTGATTATTCACTAACAAAATAGTGATTATTCACTAACAAAATAGTGATTATTCACTAACAAAATAGTGATTATTCACTAACAAAATAGTGATT
>JAYJLV010067934.1:0-16182 GCA_036873485.1 Torymus texanus
TCGGCTCGGGTGGCAATTTACACGTGCTCTGGACTGGCCAACTCTTTACCTCCCTTGTTGTGTAATATACTATTTCGCACTTGTATCGAAAATAACTATTATTAAACACTAGTCAGAAGTACCAATATACATATAAAAATACATGTTGATATATATTTTTAACATATTAAACATATTAAACGTAGAATTAACAAGTCAGTATATAATACCATAATAAAAACCGATAAAAACTACTATATGTTATAAAATATAATCAACATTTAACTTGTTTCTAGCATGTGAATTTTTAATTCTGGTACGGATTCGTATGTAATTCCACATTCTGTTAAACCACACCTGAATTTTGTTTGCATCTTGCATATTCGACATTTTTTCCGAAAGTCAGATCTACAGTAAACCTTTTTACACTTCACACAATAACTTTCCATAAAGTGATCTGTCATATCGCAGGCCTTACGTTTTTTCCCTTTTTTTTGGTTTACAGCTTGTTTTCTGATTTTTGTGGCTTTCGATTTAGTAGCCGCTACCAAATCAGGATCGGTGTCCAATGGTTTGAGTAAATTGTTTATTTCCATATTATTCAGTTCTTGATAGCCTACGGTAAATTAGATGATTTAATAATTAAATTTCTTTCTTAAATAATCTGTAAATTATGTATAGCACAGTTGACTTTTCACATATTGTATACATACCATCGTTTATTTCAATGTCATCTGGAAGGATAAGTTCTTCTTTAACATAAATTTTTTGAGATAAATCCGTGAAACCTTCATACGGAATTTTATTGTCTGGTGCTTCCTTTTTGACTGTGATTGTCTCTGTGAAGTGCAAAAATTAATGCAAAATATAGGAACCGTTGACTTTTAGTATTTACATTATGTCGCACTTATATCATAATTACTGCACTTAACTGCATTAACTATATTTTATAGCTAATTATATGGAAATGTTTCAAGTAAAGAGCATTAGATAAAAGTAATATAATTAATCAAAAAGCTTTATTTTTGCTTAAAATATCCATTTCATGAAGTGTAAATACCAATATTTGCTTCTGATTGAAATACAATATTCGTTTTTAGTCATAAAGGTAACTGGAAAAAATCTAGCTTACACTGAGAAAAAAGTTTAGTAAAAATTATTAAATGTTTTGTAAAACTTATTATACTTTCTCGTAAAGCCACCACCGACTGTAAAAACCCAAAAAATTACCATACTTTATAAGAAATTTTGCTAGAATTATAGAAAAATTTACTATACTGTATTGTAAAATTTACTGTAAAATACAGTAATTTTTTGGGTTTTCACAGTCTGTGGTGACTTTACGAGACAGTATGCTAATTTTTATAACACATTTAATAATTTTTGCTAAATTTTTCTCAGTGTACGATTAAGATTTCTGCCAGATTATATTAGAAGTAGATAATTTTTTAATTATAAAGGAAATTTGTAGCTATAATTTTTTTAAATAAAATGAAACTGCAAAGTGATTCAAAGCAGTTCCGTACATTATTGTATAAAAACATACATTTTCTTCTCAAAATAAATTATTCTTCCGTTTATATGTAATGAAATCAATAAAAAATCGTAATGTTGAACGAACGTACCTTCTTCCTTTCTTTCTTTTTTGCTTTGTGAATTAAAAATAAAGAAGAGTGAAAGTAATTCGCTCGTTCGGCTCATGTTAGCTTTGTTGCCGGATATCTTAGAATTTAAGTAAGAAACGTTTGATAAGCTTTGCTAGGTAATTTTGCTGACGTCAATCTCTTTTTATACTTGTTATGAACATGATAGTTACAAAATCACTTAGAATTTCAGACATTATCGTAAAGATATTTCATAAAAATATCATATAAACGTTATAGGAATACAAATGCGAGTAAGAAGAACAATAAGGTTGTATATATACACTAAGCTTTCAAAGCTTAAGATTTTGTATTTGTATTCATTTTAGCTTCGTATAGACTGGAATCTATTGTACATTCATTATATTTAGTGTTCAGAGAAACCCAGAATGGAAAGTGACAGCTTTAACCATTGTAAATCGTAAAATTTGTAAATTTATATGATGTGTCGTTAAAAACTTCTTGAGAATGATCGTACTAACATTTTAATTACTGAATCCTATAATTAAAGTTTTTTGCTTCATGTCGAAACAACTTAAATAGTATAAATTATATAGCATAATCACGCCTTCTGAGAAACTGCTAAATTGTTTATTTAAGAATTATACAATACGATTTACGATAGTCCATGTTTTACGAAAATAAATTGTTTAATATAATGATAGCTTTTATTCAAATATAAATACTCAGTCGTACGCATAAAGCACGTCCGAAATAAGTACAAGTGCGTATAATTAAAATAACATTATTTAAAAGATTTCTGATTTTTTACTCTAAGAGCTGTTAATTTTACGTAAAAAAGATACACAGAATTTTTTTCATGTGAACTGACGGAGAAGGCAAACTAACCATAGAAAACGGGTGCTGAACATGTGGTGAAGTAACGTTATATTTTCGTCGTTAAATTAACTCGAAATTTTCCTGACATTGTTTCATTGTATATGGTTTTTTTGTATGTGCTCAAACTTTGAGAATGCATTTTTTGTAATATAAGAACCCTTTAAAGTATTTATGACGGCTCCCGTAGTTTTGCTTTTTTTTTAAATCGAACTCAAAGGACTGACTAGCTCCTTAAAATTAGGGAAGCTCAAAAAAAGTACACATGTGACAACCTTTTAACTTGTGTTTCACAAATCATCTTAGTTTGTATAATTTAAAGCAATATAAACACGAAGGAACATTAGATTACTAGTTCATTACAAAAAAACAAATCACCAAATATTTATAAACGTACATTAAAATGTAATCTATTTTTTACTAGAGGAAAAAATTCGTGCATACCAAAAACGATATATTAACCTGGTTAGAAGTAAATAAAAAATAGGTGATGTACATTTAGTACAGGTAACTAATACGCCTATTTTTTCTGATTCCCTTGCAAATGATCAGAAATGATTCGAAAAGTTTTATTGATATAAGCAATTTTTACATTTGGTTGTTCCTTATGTGTGTAGTTAAGCATTCCTAATACGTGTTAACTTTATACATTACTATAATGAGTGTGAGAAATACGATTGTTCTTAAGCCTTGGTGTTAAATCCATAAAACTGACTAAAGCATCAACAAAGACTCAAAATTTTATATGACATGTTTTTGTGTATACTGCCTTATTTTAAAATGTTTTTATAATTGTGAATATTTATGAAGGTGAACTTTTTAAAATGAAAACATTTCTAATGCAATCTAAAACATTGATTATTTACGCATTGATAATATTACTAACTATTTCGATTCCGTCAATCCTTTGAAAGTGAATGATTATCTTTTTTGTTAAAATTCCTCACGTACTCTAGTTTTGCTATAAGACATATATATATATATATATATATATATATATATATATATTTCAAATTATGTCATCATAGAGATTTTGAGAAAATAGAAGAAGAGCACTTGAAGTTTTATTCCACCTATTAACCCATTTATTTATAAAAATAAATCAATGTGATGCATGTCGAAATGAACGTAGGATTTTTTTTTATTCACTAATCAATATTCCTTTTTATTAAAATTGATGTCTATTTTATTTCGCGTTTTATCCGTAATCTGATTGATCGGAAGCGTTGTCATGCTGTAACGATGTGCATGGCAAGATAATGTTGTTTATTTATATTTTTATTATAAGGTTATTTCTTTCCTTATTTTTGTGATTTATAGACAAAAATCACATGATTGACGATCGACTTATGACGGACGCGGACGTGTGACAGACTTATTTAACCTATATATTTGCTTTGGACCTCTAAATGTATTACTGTTTTGTATATGGCTTAAGTCACCGCTGCAATATAAGCAGATAAGACAAAGCCAATTAAAATTGAAGAAGAAGAAGAATATACAAAGCACAGAGTATCTCCACGCACGTAGCGCCAGTTTGATGCAGTTATTTATATAAAAAGCATGCGTGATAACATAACGACGTTTCAGAACCCTAGGCCATAAACTAACAAGAGCAAGAAATGAACTTACTTTTTTTACGCGTTCTGATCAATTTTATGAAAATTGCAGTTTACTTTACGTTGTTAGTTTGTCTATAAATTTATGCTAGGTTATACATAGTTTCCGATAGTCCGCTATTGTAATAAACAGACAAAAATAGATATTCTTATATTAAATTTTATTCGCAAAATAGTTTAACAGATAATCGTGAAAATAAGATATACATTTTTCAAAAAACTGAAATGAAATAACTAATCATTGTGTTTTATGGATCTTCATTCTGTGAGCTAGATGATCTTTGATGTAAATATCAGGAAAATCAATCTTGGTTTGAAAATATATATGAAATAATAATTAAGAACTGAATTGGATTATAGAAGAATGTAAAATTAATTTATTAAAAACAACTAAATATAAGAGGTAAAAATTATATAGGAACTTATTTTCAAATGTTCTTAATATGATTATCGCTGATTAAAACTGTAAGCGTGAAAGGTTATTTCTCAAAATCATATAGAATTAATTAAATAATAAAATTATCATATGATTATTGTTTTATTTCATAAATTTTTTTTCTATATTCTATACGTAAAATTTATTTAAAATTATGTTTATTAATGTAATAGATTTTATAAAACTATTGCCAAAACTTAAGTTTATAAGTACTGAGATGAACATCAAAATTACAATATTAGTTACTATTCTAATTATTTAAAAAATACCCTTTCCTACCTTATACACTTCATGTTTAAAATGTAAAAGTGCCATCGGGTATACCTGCAGCTACTAGAACCTTCAGTCCCGCTTATACACATAAACCCTCGTACCGATCGACATAATATGAACTTACTTTAACCAAATTTTAGGGTTCTCAACATTAATCTTAATTAGGATTATTCCCGTATAAAATCTTGAGTTTTAAGGGGATGCCATAGTCCTACCTTTCGGAAGTGAAGAATAAAGGTCTTATTGATGTCATAATTTAACGAATTAGTGCTCGAATTTCTCTATAAGCAGTGGCATCTGCTTATCTGACTACACCTCCATATACAGTATCCTTACTTCCTCCGTCTCCGCATAGTGGGAGGAGTGCGAGAAACAACTTCGACGGTTGTCTCCGCCTTCGGCGCACGCCATTGGCTCTCTTCGTTCCCTCTCTATCGGCACTTCGGCAGCCAAGACAGCCGTCGCCGCTCGCCGTCGGCTCGGCGGCTCTTGTGCTCTGCTGGGCTTCGAGTATATCATTCGGGCTGAGACTGCTGAGATTTCGCAGAGTCGTGCACAGTCTTATGCGCACTACCACCGTTCCATTTGTACAACAGACATCAACGACGACGACGATTTTTGTCCCGCCGAAGGAAGTACAGCATCCGCACGTATAGTCTGCACATCAAAGTTCTCTTCTCTCCAAGTATCACTTTTTTTTACCTTTTGCACATTCGACGCGACTTTACCAGAGGTCAGAAGACAGAGATAGATCGCAAGAGACAAGCGAGAGAGAGAGAGAGAGAGAAAAGCGAGGAGAACTGTGTAAGGACGTGCGCGCCGGTGGCTTCACGAGTTTAGGTGAAAGAGCCGAGACAATCGATTCGAGAAGCGGTTACGGGAACAACAACGACGCAAAGGGAAGAAAATGGCGAGAGTACTCAACATTTTGAGCGAAAGGCCTATGTGGTTACCAGCGCCGACGGGAGCAGCGCCGGCACCGATACCTCGCTACTACAACGGGTGTAATATCGCTCGACAAAACGCATCATCGCCAAGCAGCAGCAGCAGCAGTAGTAGCAGCAGCAGCCGAAGCAGCGGTGGATGGGGCGGATTCGCTGATAATCAGCCCTGTCAACAGAATATGCTGTTGTTCCCGTTCAACCCCAGCCTCGAGGAAGAGCTCAACAGGCTTTTCACCAACTTTTTGGTGAGCCATACGCCCGCTGTACATCAACGTAAGTAGAAGCTTTTTTTTCTTTGTTCGTAGATGCGAGTAAGTTTTTTTCGCCGCGTTGCATACGCATCGCGGCTTTGAATTTTCAAAATGCGTTCGAACGCCGGTTTGGAGTGAAGAGTCTGTTCTTTGACTAAATTCAAGTGGTACAACGTGCGTGTGTGTGTGTGAAGCGGCAGTGTTTTTCAGCTTATTTCTTTTTTTGACTCGTCGGTAATTTTGAAGCGCGGAATTCTTCGACATGTTAAAAGTTTTTTGCGTTTGTAGTGCATTCCGTTTTCGCGAATACTTAATTGACACGTCGAGACAAGCGTCACCGGAGTTCTTGATTAGTAATTTAGTACTAAAGATTTTCTGTGCGTCGTTTAATTTATTAATTTAAAATAATTTGTAATATAAAATAAGATCTTTAATCTCTATAGCCAATTTTTAATAATTTTCTTTTATTGTCGGAATTTTGAGTTTTATTGATTTGAAAATTTTTATTCAGAATTGTGATTTTTATTCAATTTATAGCTATTGCTGTACAAGTTTCTTTATATTTTTACAAAATTCTTTAAGTAAAAGTAGGTGGAAGAAAATGGTAACATTTCAGGTGCTGTGTACTTGTGCTACAACTACGTTGCTAATATTTTAATCAACATCTGATTACTGTGGTTTCTGTTTACGTCAATGCTTATATAGCTCTCTTTTCTCTTTCGGGTTTACATTGATTTGTTTACAACTTTTCCTTAATTACAATATTTTGTTTACAATCTTATATTATTTAACAAGAAGCGTATATTTTGGCTAGATAATTTCGATTTCATCAATTAGGAATATACCTTAATTCATCGAGATAACCATATTCTACTCTACAATTCTAACATAGTAAAAATTTTGTTATTCATCAGTTATAATGCAAATTGAACGCGTCACGTCCTGTCGTCTTTCATCTATATCCGCTTATAATATACGGGCCGCGCATTTTTCTCTTTCCGCACGCTCCAGAAAGCTCGTGCCGCAACAAGCGTCTTTTCTTTTGCTGTGTTGCCGCGCGCGTACACACACATATACACACACTCGTACGCGCTCGAAATCAAAACAAACGGCTTATATATATATATATATATATATATATACATAACATAACAGGCAGAGACCGGCGCGCAGACTTTGAGTCGCGTGCGCGCTGCCTCCTTTCGCTCTTTGTTTTTAGACGACGAAAATCCGCGGCAGAGCGAAGCGGCGGGAGGGGGAGAGGTAGGTTGGTCTACGCGATTCTTGGAACGGGAAATATCTTCCATTACCGTGCTGTTTCGCGGAACTTTTTCAACCGGGCCGCAATGTTCGTGCGCGTGCATATAGTGAAGCGTTGGTTTACGTATATATAAGTAAACAGTTATTGAGGATATTTTTTGTTTGCTCCGCGCGGATTGAATAGGGCGGCCTATATATAGCTGTCAAGGTATACTCGCGCAGTTATCATTTCTATACGTGTATCATATGTACGCAGGCGCGTGTACGGCGTACGCTGTATTGTTACCTGTAACTATAGAATCAGCAGAGACGCGTGCGCGCGGGTCAGTGGCTGCTAACTTATCGTTGAAATAAACGTCACTCGACGCCTCTATGGATATGCTAGTAGTTCGGTTTATTTATAATTCGGTTTATATAAGCGTATCTTCGATGGCTTAAAATCGATGATAATTAATTTATTTTAATTAAAGAGATACTAAAGTTTTTGTTTACGTTAAAAATGTCGTACTTATTCCGCGAATAAAAGTAAAACAAGTACTATTTACAAGCACATTCGTAGACACTCATATTTATTTGTTGATTATGTAACTCCGTAATGATTGTATTCAATGATTTAGCTATCAAATCTTATTAATGATCTACATAAAAAATTCTAAAAATGACTTTAAATACACTTAAAATAACTTGCTAACAAAATTATATTTACTAAAATTTTCATCAAAAGTAGAATTATTAAAAAATTATTCGTCGATTTGAAAGCCTTTTCGTGCCTATAAAAATATATACGTCAAAGATATGAAGCTTAAAAAAAGGGGGCAGATGCAGTTGCGTACGGTCGTCTTGGCGTTGACTCGATGACGTTCGTGTTTACACTTCGGTATGCCTATCGTCTGGACAAGGACGATATGGTATTTAAACGACGGAAAAATGTCGCTTATGTACTCAACCGCCAAACAGCAGCGCTGAATCGATTCAGATTGTGTTATACGGAAAAAAGTTTTTATTTTAAATCGCAGTCACTCAAATAATTTTGATAAGATTTTATTAGTTCGAAAAAATATTACTAAAGTAGCAAATTTTAATAATTTTTGTATTCTTTTAAATTAAAATTCATTATAAAAAATAATAATTAATTTCGGGCATCTTATAAATCTTACTAAAAATCACGTACACAATAAAACAATAAAGCTTTGTCATAACAGAAACCAGTTAAAGTTACAAAAGCCATAAATGAAGAAAAGGTCTAATGAAAAAAACGTTCACACACAAAAGTCGTTGTCCCGTCGACAAAATTTTCTCCCCGCATTACGAGAGTAAAAAAAAGCGTACTAACATGCGAGAGAACCCGGCCTGTTTTTCTTTCCTCTCAAGAGTCGATGAGCGTTTCCCAAGTATATATGTCTCCTCTCGCAGGCCACCCGAGATTTTATGGCCTCTTCGTCGCGTGCACGCGCGTTGATTTACCGGTTAACGCGTCGTTGTCGCACGTCATCGCCCGTCCACTTCACGCTGTGCAACAGCCAGTACACACACATACACACACACTTTTTCGTACACACAAAAGACGTTGCTGTTTAGGCACTCAAATCGATAACGCTTTACGTTTCTTGGTTTTATTTTTTCTCAGTTATAAATTAGGGAAATCATTGGTTCGAATTGCCTGAGTAAACCTCACAAATCATTGTTGTATATAACATTCTTTATATTCTTGGAATTTGGAAGAGTGCTGGATCAAATTTGAAGAAGTTGCCGAGTCCAGTTTCGATATCAAGCTACGAGAATAATGAAATATTTCGTAACTAAGTTAAATAGTAGATAGGTTAAGTATCCTAAAAGTTATTTAATAATACATCTAACATTGGTTGAACAGAGTATGATTTTACAGATGACGACGTGTGGGAAGAGTTTCGACACAACGGTCGCGACTACGAATACTGCCCGGATCCCGAGGGTCCCATTGTACCGACGCACAGCAAGAAGAGGAACAAGAAACCTCTGCCATCCGAGTGCGTTTTCTGCAAAAATAACGGCGAAGACGTTAAAATCTACAAGAAGCATCTGCTCAAGGACGCCGATGGCCGAATTCTCTGCCCTATACTACGGTAAGGCTAATCATTTTCAAAGCAATAGTTTTAAAACAGGAAATTTCAATGTAGGTTTAAGTAGCCAAAGTTTCATTAATGCTTTTTGTTATTTTTGCAATTTTTTTACTATTTATAATTATTTCTTTGTTTTTTAATTTATGAGTATACTTTCAATAAATTTTTAAGAAATTAATAAATTTTATGACAGAATGTAAAATTTATAGCGGGAATATGTAACATCTTGAATATTTTTTCAGTTAAATTTTAGTATTAAATTCTGATCGTTGAAGTACAAATAAATTAAGTATGAAATTCTTTTGCAGGAACTATACATGTCCTATTTGCGGAGCAAACGGCGACGAAGCTCATACTATTAAGTATTGCCCAAAGAATAAGCAGACGCACTTGTCAGGATCGGTGCACACGTTTAAAGCGTTGAGGAACTCGACTGGACGACGTCGCTCCAAGTAAACTGTTTAAAGTTTTCAAGGAGACTGGCAACACAATGTACAAAAGTAGTACATACACGGCAGCTAGATGCCTAGCATAAAGAGTGAAGATTATAACTTGTTTGTAACAAGCGGACGTAATAGCGAGCACCTTGTAATTGCTAGGAATAGTCTTGACTCAAAATCGTAGAGATGTCGAAAAGATGCGAAACCAATGTCAGAAAGATACATACACGAACGTGGAATTTCCTTTATTCGGAAGAGGAAACGAATGGAATTTTCCACATTCTTGTTCGCGAATGTAATAACTATGTTTTATGACATTATCCCTTCGCACCTTTTCACAGAGATTTATAATGCAATCTGTATATAGTTGAGATTTTTATTTACCAAAGCTACGAGCTTTGACCTATCATGTGCCTGCATACAATCATCGTAAAAGTTTACATTGATTGATATTCATAGGTAGGCTTTTAGACATTTTGATATTGTAATTTACAAAATGACTGGTACGACATAATTTTGATCAAGGAATGCTCAGAATATTTTACAAAAATGCGCGTTTTTGTTTTTGATACATGACATAATTAAGGTTGTCAATTAGAATAAGTAAATCGTGAATGCTGAAGGGTACTTCAGTACAATAACTTTATTATATATGCGTTTAAACAGTAGTATTAAGGTTTTGATACAAGTTTATTAATCTAGCTAAGTAGTGACTATGAAGTTACTACTTTACAGCAGTGTTGCTGTGTTTTTCGTGATCAGGTATTATGAAAACTTCAGAGTAAGTCCAATTTCAACAACTTACGTATAAATTACGCTTCTCACTTAAAAAATCTTACAGATTACTTAAATACAGCTTTATTGTTGTAATTTTTGAATGTCCATATGATGAAAGAAATAGATTATACATTTTCAACAGTTCGTTAAACAATATGAAGCTATTGATTAACAAAAGCTGCATAATTGTTTTACTTTATCATCAAATCCAATATTATGAAAATGACAGATTATACAAAATTTCATTATTCTAAAATCACGTGTTTTGATTTGATATCAAGATAATAACTTACTGATATAAAGGTTTGTAATCTTCGAATCAAAGATATTTTTACAATGTTGCGAAGAATTGAAAAAAAAAAACTAAAGTAAAAAATGTCAAATTTTTAATTTGATGGTAAAAGTAGTGTATGGTAAAATTAATGAATAAGTATGCTAGTTGATAATGTTCCCCAATCATTATAGTTTCAGCATAGCAAAATGAGATTTATATGTTTATTATTTTGTTCAAATAATAGAATAAGTTTCAAAGTGTTTTGTAAGAATCGAAAGAAGTATTACTTTGTATATAATGTACCTTTTAAAACATTGGCTATTAATGTTTTTAAGTATTTTAATCAAAAAGCACCAAATGACAATAATTTTATTAAAAAGGAAAAAACGTGTAAGCTTTCACAGATCTTGATACTTACTCGATTCTTACGGAGATGTAATGAGCATTGACAATGTTCAAGCCATTATTCATTGAAGTAGATTCAAAAATTTTAGATTCGCAACTTAAAAAGAATCTTACATAAGTAGGCGTGAAATTAGGATATACTTCAAGAATTATTTCTTGAGCTCGCTTTTTATGTCAAAGCAATCTCTTCTCCTACAAATGTTGTATTATTTCTTACTTATTAGCATTGGTTACAAGCAATATAAGAAAAAGTACAAAAATTAGTGCTACATAATATGCAAGTCAAGCGGATTTGCAAATTTGCAAGTGATTTTATGTTTTTAAAGTATTATTTTTCAGAAGTCATTCCAAGAAGTATTTTTGATAAGATTACTTGAATACTTGAAATACTTTAATATTACTTTATTATAAGAATTTATCGTAGTTTGAAATTTTCAAATATAGTTCTTATTGCAGTACTTAGTGTAAGTTATAATTTTATATGAATTAATACTTTGTCTTAATTATAATTTGCGTTGTTGCGCTATTTATTGTAAAACTTGCAAAAATAATGATTCATGATAAAAGTCAAAATATTATTTTAATTAATGCAGATCAATAGTTTTTGCAAGTTAATAAATATCTAACTTGAAAGATCTTATTTATAAGTACTCGCTATCATGAGCGTCGTATTTTAATGAATTTCATTCAAGGAGTAATTGAAAATACACGCATTTTTACTATTTAAAATTAAAAAATTATATTAATTGTCCGATATTTCAAATGTAATTGTATTTTGATAAATTGAAAATAGAACAAACGCGTCCAATGCGTTATAAAATGTCAATGAAATTAAATTTGTGCCTTAATAATTTTTCTAAAATGAATTTGTCATAATATTTTGTGCACCGTTTTTTAACCTGAAAATTTAATCAACTTCTATCGAAAAAATCAATTTCATATTTTCAATGCATTTTGTGTATTATTTAACAAAATTTCGATAAAATGCGGTATTTAACCATAAATTAATGTGTATATATTAAATATTCCATCGCACTTAATTTGCTATGTTTAAATGAAATTCTTGTATTTGCATTCTTGGTAGGATTATAATTCCAGATTGTATATTTAGTTAATGGCGATCAGTTAGTGTATGAAGCCTTTTTTTAAAACTATTTTGTAATTTGAGTTCAATATGTGAATTTCGACTATTTTAATAATTTTGATTAATTAAAGTTACATTTTCTAATAATAAAAATATGATTTACTTTTTATTTATTAAGTCTTTAAAATTAAAGACAGTTTCTTAATCCTTATTATACATTGTTAATCTTAAGTAATCTATTAACAGTTGAGTTACTTATTATTTATTAAGTTTTAGGTTTAATAGCAGTTCACTAATTTTTATCATATGTTGCCAACCTTAAATCATCTACATAGAAAGATTTTAAATGAAATTTAAAAACTTGAATGTTTAATAGTACTTGCATCATGAACATAGAATAGTTTACTATGCATCAAGGGAGTTAAGTACACGAAAAAAAAAAACTAACTAAAAACAACGGCAGAGTCCTACTGTTTTACGTGAGTATATACAGAAAAAATGACATTATGTCCATGTAGAAGAAAAATATCGTTTCTAATGAACTGGTTCGTATAAATTTCACTATAGTTCTATATTAGTACTTATAGGAACGTTATAATATTAAACTTTATTAGTTTTTTTGACCCTATCCTTTTTTATTTTTCTCAGGTCAAAAGTACCAATTTCGCTCCTGGATCAAAAACGCATGTGTGATTATGATACTATTATCAGATTACATTCATAATTTTCCATCACGATTTTGGTCATGTAATATATGGAAAACTCATAGAATTTTGGTAAATAATGACATATGATACATATAATAGTAATCCTAAAATAATTTTATATGGAAAATATGTTGCTAACGATTTGTTTTACATTGTCAGAAAACTTCCATACAATGTGTACATTTGGAAATGCAAAATGTAAACACAATATATGTATATATGTGGAAGTTTTCTAACAGTATAATTAACATTTCCAGTGCTGAATGGCGTAATATGTCATAAATTTTTCTTTTATCTCACTTGCATAGCATTAATAAGTTATAATAAGTGGTCGTACTTATGACAACGTTAATATGGTAACGTTAAAATATTGTAATTTAGTTGAGGTGTAATTTTATTTCTTGATATAAGAAAGCGACATTCACGTAGACATGTGCGTAAGAACTAAAAAGAAAAAAAGATTTGTATGTGTACTATAACAAACGTATATCGATATAATTTTAAGAGAGAGAGAGATTTGCCTCGACAGATAATCGAATTCGTATGCACTTAAAATCATCGTCACTTCAAACTCATATTTTTTTTCTCATTTCTTTGTGGTTATCTTCGTCATCATAATACGTAATCAAGCTTCTCAATTGTTTTAATTTTCTATTTGTTTTTTATTTATACATTTTCCATAACTATAAATTGTCGCATACCTGCCTTAATATTTTTTATAAATATTTCATAACAATTTTAATAATGCAAATTAAAATAATTATCCGAAATGTATTATAATAAGGTACAATTATTAAGTATACGTATATATTATTGAAAGAACTTTCAAACATATACATCGCATTATATTATTTATTATATATTCGTATTAAACTTATTTTTCTAAATAATTAACTTTTCTAATTCACTTTACTTTTGTAAAAGAAATTTGTGCAAAATCATCTTGATAGTAATCTTTTCAAACTTAACAAGAACTAGAAACAGCCAAGGATTTCGTAACATTTTTAAACAATATGTTTAGAGAACAAATGATACTTTGTCCTGGTGTTAAAATTATTACCTTACACTCTGCGTAACCGATGTAATCACTCATGGAGTATTTTGCCTGTGCGTAAATGTTCATAATCCGTGAAGCCTATGACATACTTTCAATTTTTGGATAATGATGGATTACATTCCATTGAATATCAAGATTTTTTTTATTTATACCTTCAATTTGAATACAAACACTTTCAAAGCAGAAAAATTATTTTTACTCAATACTGATTTAATAATATGATTCTAATTCTACAAAATTCACCTTTATTATATTTACTATATAATATGCAACTTATTATATAATAAAAATATAATTTCAAAAAATTAAGTAACTTATTTTATTTAATCTGTGTTACTTTATACATGTCTCAAATAACTCAAGATTTGACCAATTTTTTTTAAGACTAATTATACCTACATCAATACAATTTATCCTGAGCTTACTTCAACACTTTGAAAGTTTATTGACACAAGTTTTTAGCGAAAAGCTAAAGTCTCGTTGTTCGGTACTATCAGTCGACTGATCGGCAATGAATTATAAAGTTCGCGTGACGATCGTCACGACAGCGACGCGGAAGTTGGAAAAGGGATCGTACGTCGTCACTTGGCTTAATGCGCCAGTCTTTAAAAGATACTTTGACTGACATGTGTGTCAGTGAAAAAAGTAAAATCCAGCATAAAAGTTTGAATTTTTGGAAAATTAATATGTTATATTGTTGTGCACTTAAAATAATTGTAAAAAATAATTAATGTTTATTACATTGTGAATATATAAGAATTCATTAAAAAAAAAGTAGCGCAGAAAACAATTAATCATGTTACGCGTAAGAACTTAAAGACTTCAAATTATTGTGCATTAGTGAAGTATTAACATCCGTTTTAATCATCATTTGTAAAAGTCAGAAGATTGGTCAACAGCTCGCACGGAAAAGTGAATTATATATTTTTTAATGCTCATTGTTATGATTTTGACGGCAGAAATTTTTCGTAATTTTTTTTTGTTTTATTGCGCAACTTATTCTATCCTGCCGGGCATTCGTAAGTGAAGTGGGTCATCCGCTTGGGGACTTCCAACCGCGTGGTAGTTCGTCCTTCACTATACGTTATTTTCCCATCGGCAAATAAATATAACGTCAAAGGCGTCATATGATTCATTCTTGGCGCAATAGATTTAGTGTTTCGTAAAATTTTCTTGACGTGGAAAATTCGCTGAAATCATTTGGCAATGTAACTAAGTGTATATGGGAAAACCAGATTTCAACATAGATTTTCATCTCGTTAGTAATGCTAAATCTGATATATCAATCTTATTTTCTTACGTATATATTTTATTAATTTTATAATTTGTTAAATATTGAATAAGATATGTTTTGTTAGTAACGTGTAGTATTATTTACGTTAACTACTTTTTTTCGCAAAAATTTATGACTTATGTATTTTTCATTTGTCATGATTTAAAATAAAAATAAATTCATAATTAAATTATTCCATTTTTTCAATATTGATTTACTGCTTAAATTTATATTTATAATTTTAGTTCGTTGCAATAACTAACAATTTGTTGTATCGCGTGACTTTATAAAATATTAACAATAATAACAAATTTTATGTTAATACAATTGATTAAAAGATTAACAGTTAAATGAATGACACTGAAACCATGTTCTACGTGTTGTGTTAACATATACTGATAGAAAAATGTGGGAAAAAATTCCCATGTTTTCTAGTAATTTGGCAATATCAATCAAAAATACAAATTTTTCCCATAAAAATTATAAAAAGCATTATTTTCAAAAAATTATGTGTAACAATTAAATTGATAACTACTTTCTCAGTAACAGATTTTTAGCAAATCCTGCAAAAAAAAAAATACATCAGTTAAAACTATGTGCTATTTAAGTAAAAGCGCAACGGGTCATTCACACGGCGCGCAATCCTGTAAACAGTAGCAGCGATCTTATCGAAAAGCCATCAACGCGAATTATCCTCTAGCGTAGACATCATCCCTTTATCAACTTCATCCGGCCACTTTAATAACCCACCTCAATTCCACGATTCCCGCCAAATCCAATCGAGCCTTCTCTCTCTCTCTCTCTCTCTCTCTCTCTCTCTCTCT
>JAYJLV010067945.1:0-43995 GCA_036873485.1 Torymus texanus
ATAATATATAAAAAAATTAATTTTCAGTACAATTCCAATCTATTTCTCTAATAAAACTAATTATTATATCTATTTGACATGATCAAATAGATATCTCAATAGATATTGAGAAATACAAGATTCTCATGAGCAGTTTGGTCGTGCCTATAATGGAAAAACGAAGTTTTTGCATAACGGAGGATACTAGTTATATAATCCAGTAATATAGACATAATTTGTAAAAACTGTCGAAAAAAAGTATACATAATTAAAAAAAAATGTGAAAAAATTACAAACACTTCTCGAATAACAAATCCCAAGGCTAAAATGTATTCGTCGAGTTTGCCGGAATTAGAGCAACGAAGTGCCACCGTCGTATCTCCGTCTCCTTACTCCGCCCCACGGCGACTCTGGCGCAAAAAGTAATTTACATGCAACGCGCGCGCGTGCTGCCTCGCGGACCGCCGTAAAAGAGCGCGCTTGAAAAATATTATTCATCGAATCCGCGGGCGGTATATACCTATCTTTCTCTCTCTTTCGCCTACCCTCTACCTCCCTCTCTCTTTCTTTCGCCGTCGCTCGTCATCCTGCAGTTTAACACCGGCACTTTTATACGCGGTAGCTCGTGCATATACATACACGCGTGTCCTTTGTAGCAGCTCGACGTTACTTTTGTACGGTGGGGAGGAGGGAGAGTGGTATATTCAACGCGAAAAATAAATGCCCGCCGGAATTTGCATATTGCGCACAAAAGAAACTAATGGAATTCGCGTACCTGTGCGTGCGCGATGGTAAAGATACGATATTCGTTACGGTTATGGTGTTCATTGCGCTTTTTGCGCGCCGAATGTCGTGCATGTGCGTAGCCCACCGCCAACGCTGCACTACCCGCTTAATTTTCAGTCGGATTCCAATTTTGCGCGAATTATCCAATTTCGGATTATTAAAAACTGTTATGGCCTTGTTACGTATGACGGCGTGCTTTTTTAATATGAGGTGACTAATGATGTGCGTGCGTGTGTTTTCGTTTAATAGGTGTATATTTGCTTTTGTAACAAATTAGGTAGATATGAGGTCAACAATTTTTTATTTTCTACGAAATATGTGTGTATTTTTTTAAATTGATCTATATTTCAAATTATATTGTCATGGAGTGAATAATTTTTCTATTATTGAAGTATTGATAATTTTTATGAATTACAAATAACACTATGAATGTAGGTATATATAAAATACTAATAAAAGAGACTCTTTTTGGAATTCTATTAAGTTATTCGATAGAATGTATTGTGTTGTGTAACTTCCTAGCGTTTTTGAATTTTTTATAAATACAAAATAAAGAAGAATATTGATTATTTTTCCAAAGTCGACCTACGAAATCTGTAATGTTATTTAAAAAAAATAAATTCCAAAACCTATGGCCTATGATGCAAAATAGAAAAGTTATAAAAAAAGTAAATTAAAAATAAATTCAGGTTACATCACTTCCATAGCATGCTAACAGATTATTAATCACTTTCACGATTTTTATCAGTCATGTACACAGATGTATTTATTACATCTCTACAAGAAATATTTGTGTATTTAATACACCATATGTTTATAATTACTTTCATTTATACTGATTTAATAAATACAATAAATACTTTAAAACTGACCAATTTTGTTCTAAACCTTATGTTTTTATATAGTTAAAACTCGATGTACAGGACAGGTATTATAGATTTAATATTAAATATTACAGAAAGTCCTTACTAAAAATGTATGTTATTACAGATTTAGAAATAAGATCTCTTCAAAAAATTGTAATGAAATTTCACAAAACAATCTAAAAGTTTCCTTTCAATATCGACGCTCTTCCAGCCGTAATAACTCTTCAGTTTTTCTTATTTTTTGATTAAAGAAATAATCCATCTTTAACAAAAAAATTTGCTCTTATTGTATTTTTATTTGCTCAATCCAAAGGTATTTTGCAGTAATATATGCTCCTAAAAAATTAGTAATAAAAAGCTAGGATGTGCAATTATCATTTTTTCACGTTAACGGTAGTATTTCCAAACAATAAAAAAAAACTGAAGGTAGAGCCGTATTGAGCAAATAAAAATACAATAAGAGAAAATTTTTTTTGTTAAAGATGGATTATTTCTTTTGTCAAAAAATAAGAAAAACTGAAAAATTCTTACGGCTGTTTAACACTAACTTTATTTTCATTAACTTAAAATACAAATTTTACTTACATATAGGTACCTATATTATTGATCGCATTGTTTTGCGAAATGCAAATTCTACATTGTATTTTGATTTATAAATATTTTATCACTATTTACAATAAATGAAATACTAATACTAAAAAATTCATTGGTGGAAATCTATAGCCAAATTAAAATACCTATATTTAGTTGGAAAATTTGGAAAATATTAAAGCGTATAAATCAAGTAAGCAAGGAGATTTTCAATGCCTGTAGAGTATCAGTTCACCTCTACATTGAACCTTCAACGAGGTTTGGAAAACTGAAAGGTGAATAAATTTATATTTGATCTATATATCTGTATTTTGTGTGCTATAATGAGTTTCGATTGAATGTTTCAGTTATCAGTTATGGATTATGGGTCATGGGAGAGGAAGATTTCGTATAATAGAAACTCGATGGAAGATTTCAAGATTACCAACTCATAGTGTTACCTTATTCCTCTCTGCATTTAATTTAATGTATCATTTACTAGAGATATTTTCATGAAATTTTTATAGAAGAAATTTAGAATGTGCAAGATGTGGAATGGCATGGGACGCAAGGTCTTGAAAGAGTTGCTCTCAGTCGCTAAAAAATTGGACAATGAAACGAAGTAAGGGGTAGAAAAAAATGAGAAAGATATAAAAAGACATAAAAAAATAGAATATTTGAAAATGTGTATAGTATTTACTCCGTTTCTTGTTAGTTATTAGCATATGAATTTCTCAAGAAACTCTGTCTTTGCAACTTATTCATGACAACATTTATTTATTATAGATTGCTTATGTAAGGATAGTAATATCTTATATACTTATGTTCGATAACTATGTTATCATAGATTATAAATATGTGATCTACATGGAAACAAACACAGGATAAAATGAACAAGTTATATTAAGCGACGTCAGTACATGGCGCTTGCAATACAGTAGTACATATCAGTACACTATGCCAAACATTTAAATATAATAGATAATAAATAGCAGTATATGCAAGGAACTTGAATAATTATAAGATAGAATCATAAAAATAATTAATAAATCAAAAAACTATACTTCTCAACCATTACGAATTAAAGACAACTTTTAAATAGTGTTACGGACGAGCCTCCGCCGCGTATCCCGTATACGTGAAAGGCGAGAGTGCAGATTCAGCATTGTAAGAGTGTCTCACTCGCAATGCGCTTCTAAAACGCATCGCGACGTTAGCTCGGTTAGTAGAGCACCGGTCTTTGGATTGCGGGTCCGTGTGTTCGAATCCCGGTCGTCGCATATTTTTTCACGCCTTATTCTTTATTTCGGCCGCATATTACAATAGACTTAGTTATGTTTCACTACAATGATTTAAAGAAGAAGTTTTTAGATTCAAAAAGGATTACTAGAAATAAAAGTCTTATTAAATTGAAAATCAATTAATCGATAAATTTAAAAAATGATGTAATTATTGTTATGAAATTATACAATGAATCACTTAATGAATTTAAAACACTTAATCTTAATACCAAAAATATAAAAACAAAAATTATTAACTATAGTATAAGGATAAAAAAAATTTTTTCCTTTTATTCTTTGTACCGTCTAAATAGAATTCCTCTTATATAAGGCTAAATCTCCAAAATTTTTAACTCTCATGTAACTTCAAACTTTGGGTTTTTTGGCCTATTACAGAAGTTTCTAAGAAAGCACATGACAATAACCAAAGCTTAAATTGTTCGTATTGATAACTAGAATGAGACTATTAGTATTACTATGCACGTATGAGTGTTCGTTGTTCACGACAAATTGGAAAAAGTACCAATTCAAATCGATCTAGTACAAGACTTAGCATATTATTGATCATCGCAAAAATTGCAGAGCTATTTATTGATTGTAGAAAATCAATTCATGCTCTGGAAAAATGTTAGTTTGAGTCACATGAGATTTGGCTTTTATTTTCCCGGTGCTCTTCATATCTAACGAGCTCCCTGCATTCACCACGTGAGGAGGCGCCTGATGCGAGACTAGCAACTCGACACGAATGTATGAGCATCTGTGTGTGTGTACTTTAGAAATGCGTAAATTACTGATTTGGAATTTAAACTATGTTATGTTTATATATATGCAAGTAAGGAGTGTAATTAAACTATGTATATGCAACTCTAGCATTATGCATAATAGTATTTTTTACAGAGAAAGCTTTGATTTATATTTATACTTTCCGCATTTCATACTACATAAATAGTTATAAAATTAGATGGATTAATATAACGTTTTGGCTCATTGTAATTTTATGAATAAATTCGTGATCAACCTTGGTTGAATCATTCATTAAGGAAAATTCTTAATGAAAGACAACAATTTTCATTGATTTTTGCGGATGTTCGACGGTATGGGCTCACCGCACTTACAAATACAACCAATAAATAGATTATTGCCATCGAAACGTCGGCATAAATTAATGAAAATTGTGAGTTTTTATTTACAATTTTCTTTAATAAACTGACTCAACCAAGGTGGACTACGAATTAATTCCTAAATAGTAAAATTTTAAATATTAAAAAACGAACCACTATTTATATGAAAATATTATTTTTTTTCAAGTTGCTCTGGTGTGATCACAGAGGACATTGATAGTCTATGTACGTAAATGTCTGTGTACGATCGTGTGCACGCAAATAAAAAAAAACTGACATCCTATATAAAAAAGAGATGGATTTGAGATTGTCACCTCTAATGATTGTAATTGGTCGATTTGAAATGGATATGTAAAATTTGATTGGTCCAAGATAGGGCACGCGCTGCCTGCATTGACACTGCTAGTATCTAAAATTACATATACTTTATCAATTTTTCTTTTAAACTATATATATATATATATTACTTAACTTTTAAAATATCAATTTTCAACTAAATTCGAATTTGAAAAATTTTATTGTAATCAAATTGTCATAAATAATTTGTATAAAAATTTAAATTAAAATAAATGTTGTATATGATATTCGACTAAATATTTTAAGTTACTTTAACAAATTTGTTAACCTTGAAATAAAAATATCTCATCATCTTTAAACCTTTCTTTGTGAGGCTATGCTATCATGTACTAATAATCAAGTTTTGAAGATAATAACATTTGTTAAATGGGGGAAAAAAGGAATGAAATAGAAGGAACACCAATGTATTTTTTATAAACATTTATTAAAATAATTTTCTTAAGCGCATCTAAAAATGATACGTCTCTTATAATACCTGAATAATAATTCTTTCATACTTAAAAATTAAAACAAAAGCACCAAGGATATCTTGTCAATCAGGTTACTAATTCGATTATCAATACGGTATAAAAACATTCTACAAATAACATCTATTTACATTGTCGATCGAATTACTGAATTGCACAACACGTTTTGAAATTGAGGTAGTTTTTCTTATTTAACATAACAAAAACATTATCATATATTCCCAAATTCAAAAAATTTTATGACATTTACGAAGATATCATTATTTTCGTGCAAAAACATTAACGTTTTAACGTTAAAATTTATATAAAAATCGCCTAACAGCTTTTAAAAATATTTACAAAAATGCAGTTTCGGCGTCATAATTTTTCAACAGAAATTGAAACAGTCATTATCCTTAACATCACTTTGTACTCTATCACTTAAACACTGTGTAAAGTATCTTCCATAAAAACCAAATTCCAAAAGACGCCGCCAATCCCTTGACAAACTGATGCATCCAATAAAACCTATAAGCATGAAGAACAAAAGATTAGAAATTCGATTTTAAATGATGAAACAGAAAAAACATTGAGAGGGTGGTACTGTGCTTTACTATACGAACTCTACTTTATCACCTGAACATGTAAGTTAATGAAAATTAATGAAATTTCGTTTCAAGAATAAACAAAGGTTTCAGTGTTTCTCGACTTGGAACTTTATAAAATGACGAACTTTATTAAATAGCTATTGCATGTTCCACCAATAAATCAGTGTTAGTGGTAAAGTAGAACTGTACTTCCACCCTCTTAAATTGTATACTAACTTTCTCCATCTTGTTCTGCTGGCTTCTAAAGTTTTCATATCGTCCTTCAACAGATAAACTCTAATACCCTTTACGTAATTTTTAAAATATAATTCCCAGTCAAAGTTTTGCATGCTGAAATAGAACATCTGTTTGTCTCGCGGATCCATTCGACTCCACATGTCTTGTACGTTATTATTAGAAAAGTTCCATTCGCGAACAGAAAAATAAGATATGACAGCAGCAAATTTGTGAATTTTTTCATACATTTTCACCAAACTAAAAAGAAAAAGTTTATATTAATAAGAAATTTACATAAAATTCCTTATAGATAATTTGAATATATAATTATTTATTTTTTTTACCCAGGTTTGCGTCCAACGCAGACAGTTAAGGTATCAATAAAAAATGCTGGTACCCAATGAAGAAAAACAGTGTATATCGAGTTCATAATTTTGCTTCTGTTCATGTTGAAGGACAAGTACCAAATGGCATTAGTCATTGGAAATTCGTCAGCGTAACGAACGTTCGTTGTGCGGAAATCTCCCCATGTGAATGGCGCATCTACTGTTGATACAAAGTTGTAGATCAACATATCTTCTTCTCTCCTGAAAAAATATAAGTATAGTAACCATTAGTATTATCCGAAAAATTTTCATGTATTGCAAGTAAATAAAACACTCTTTAATATATAGTTATAATTAAGCGCGCGTCGCATTATCCGTAACGATGAAACTACAGCTCGTACGGTACCAGCTATTTACAAACGATCAATCATATAGCAACGACAAGACATGCAATTACTAATTTCACGGCTCGCTGCAGCTCACCTGGCAGTTTGCATCGCCACATCCCAGGCACTGGAAATTAGAGCGTTCACCGTGAGGTCCACTGGTACGACGTTGGCATTCATCTTAGGGTCAGCGTGCATTGTACGAAGGACACCCGTCGCTACACCCGCTACGACTCCTGTTGGTCCGTAAAAGTTGTCAATCCAACCAGGGGTCGGCTCGTTAGCTGTAGATATCACTGCGACAGAAATTTGATCATTAGGATTATTGCCTTTTTGTTGAAATTATTATAATCTATTTTTATTGAAATGTACGATGAGGTTGATGTAGAAAAATTATCTATTGAAATGATTAAATTTGTTGTTTTTGTAATTGTGACCAAATAAGAGCTGATTGTTACGTCGTAAATCATATCAGGAATATTTTTCATGTTTAAGATTGAAGAAAGCGTGAGAAACGCGTGCCGGTTTATACAAAACGTGATAGATAGTAAGTACGAAATTTTTTATCTAGTGGTGTTTACGTTATTATGCAAAGTTTATGAACGGTGACATATAACGATAAAACAAGATAATTAATTTCATCAGACCTTTGGTTCAGAAGAATAGACAAATTTTCGCTATACTTAATGTAATTGTTTAATCTCGATATTACGAACAAATATTTAATTAAAGGAATTCAATATACTGCTGTCAATTTAATAGTATGAGTAGTTTAATGATAAAACTGTCAATGGGAAAACCCTGGATTGTCAAATAAAAACCAATTTTGAATATATCAAGCAATGAGCAATTGTAGATATATATGTGAAAAATAAATACTTAATTTATTAATAAATGTTTACTCTATGTTTATCAATATTTCTTCATTATTTTTAAACAATGCAATTATCGCCATATGAACATCAAGTAATAAAATTATTAAATTTACATACACATATTATTTTAAAAGTTTTGTTATAAATTGAAATCTTCACATAGAATTTTGAAATGTTATCATAATGTATTAGAAGTAATAGACTTAGAAAATTAGAAAATAAAACTTTTACGAATCAAGATAATGTGCAGTGCTTTTATTGAAGGCATATAACTTCATTATCTTACCTAATAGAATATAGTTAATAAAAAATAATAAGCAAAATATGGGGTCTTAATCTGAATTCTATTACGATATATGAGTAAGAATGGTTCCAACGACTAACCATTCTTTGTAATGATTATATTATACAATAATTTCCTTTTTTTAATTATTTTGTTTCTATTAATGAATTATTCACTTACCGATTCCAGGCCTGAAAATTCCCATTGGCAAACTTTTGTTTCTAACTCTGACAAGATCCTCGGCAAGTGCTTTTGTGAACGCATAAGTATTTGGCCAAGGTGAAATTATACTGCATTTGTTAACAAAAAAATTTCAAAATTAGTTATATATTGATCTAAAGTAATGAATTATCAATTCTAATTATAATTTTGGCTCACCGTTGGCTAATATCATTAACAGTGTCATCGGGTAAGCAGTTAACGAGGCTGAGCAGTTCCTCATTCTTAATCGGATACTGATAGAACTTTTCATCGATATCTAGCGATATACAATTTGCGTATGCCGTTGAAACGTGAATGGCAGCCTGAAACAATAAAAAAAAGCATACTTAAATCTCACTTATTGTAAACAAGTTCATTCGCCACAATCGAGATATCTGAATTTTGTCATCCATCCAAGACCAATAAAGCATTTCGAAATCTATTTTTGAGAAAAGTGAAATCTTACAACACTGTGTACACAAATACACACACCCAAGGGTTCAATTACGAAAGTCTTATAAATATATATTTATGCATTTCATATCGATACGTTGTCTTTGGAGCGGTTACCTTCACCTCAAATTAGTATTTGGCTGATCAATTTCTTTTTCGAGAGTCATCATCATCCTAGAGTGTATTCTTTGTTCGGTTTATGACTTGTGTTTAGGTAGGATACAAAAAAAGAACTCTTTGATATCGAAAAAAATAGTTACACGTGCCACGGATTACATAAGGATGGTGTGATCGAAAGTAAAAGTTCTCTATGGAATGGTGCTAATAATATTCTATAGTACTGATAAAAGTGTTACGCCTTGAATCGTATAAATAATTTGACATCAAATTTAAATTTAGACTGTTATTAATTATGCATATTATGTGGAAATATAGATAATATAAATTTTATTTTGTTTACTACTTTTGCATATTAATGCGATAGAAATAAATCTAGAAATAGAAGAATTTTCCTAAGAAATAATCATATTGATATTGATAAGTGTCTCTCCAATTGTCTTAGTTTAATCGGTGTAACCGATAAAAGACTATTTTTCCTATTTTTATAGATAACTAATGTAAACTTTGTTTCTCTAGAAAATAATGGAGTATAATAATTATTCCTCATGTTGTACTTAACTAATACAAAATATTTCTAACTAAATAAAATTCAATGATCATTATTATCCTACTTTGACTTCTACACCAATTGCATACCAATTGCAAGACGGCGAGACAAAGAGTGTCGAAAAAAAAAATCGTTTTCGTACGTATACGTCGCATGGCAGTGTACGAATAAATTTTCTCGGCATGGATTTTCTCTCACCTTCAATTTCTGCATGTCTTTGCACAAGTCGATGACATCAGAGGTGCTCTGCACGTTGATCGCTGTGGCGAGTTTCAGTTTCTCATCGAAGCGTACCGTCGCCGCTACGTGAAAGACTATTGAGACCTGCAATTGCGAGTTCATCATGTACGATTATATGTGTGTATATAGTGCTGCAATGCATGCTTATACGTATAAGCGAGCTCTTTGTTTACTTTTCACGGCTAGTTGAGTTGGCGAAATTCTTTCTTTTTTTTACCCGTGAGATGGGAATCTTCGCGCTTGAATTAATAAATTAACAATTGGTATAGTGACGTTTGCATAGGCGATATGGAATATTTAAATGTTTATGGTCGTCTGTTGAAGGAACGTATTGAATTGACTTTTTATAGCTGTCATGGTGGTAATTTTAAAAACGGTAATATATGGTAATTTATGGTCCGCTTAATACAAATAAGTTTTAATGTACCATTAACACTCTTAGCACGTTTGTACCGGTAGGTAACAGTCGTCGTTCTCGAATTCGATAGGTTAATGCCCACTGATGCATATAAATAACTATGGAAATTTTTTATTCAAGAGATCAATTATTATAATCATAATGACAGATGATCTTATTGTGTGTAGGTTAAATTTCGTTCCCGATGACAAATTAATAAAACGTAAAATGAATTGTTTTTTTTATCGCAAAAACTATCAATGCTCTTGTTATATGTTCATAATTGAATGACCATGAAACAACATTATCGTTGTAGTGTAAATATTAATTTGTAAAAAGAAAATCTATTAAAACCCAACTGGTGTCGTTAACACTTCTATACATTAGATAAGAATACATTAACTTATGTAATGCTTAATCGATCATACCAATCAGCGTGAATTTACGTCACGGCGCACGGTCAATTTATTATTATTCAAGAGTAATTTTTCAAAATTTCATACGCTACGAGCCACACGCGCGTACACCGGGCCAACTTGAGGCTTCCGGCGGCGGCGACGGCAGCAGCGTTATGTTACTTAATGGTTGCGCCACACTTACGTCGCGCATCAGCAAATCTCTGTCAGACGTAGAAAGTCCCAGGCCTTGGACGCTGCAATCGCCAGCGATGGCCACGACTTTGTGATGAAATTTCGGCATTTCCTCTTTCAGTCGGTTGTATATCTGTAAAGGAGCACAACAAGGATCAATTTTGGATTAGTGGCGTTTATCGTTAGCGGCTTTTCCGTGTTGATACGCGAGCATATAAACAACGGTTATTATAGGCACAGGATTATATGTTTGTGTTAATAACAAAAAAAAAAAATATATGAATGCGCGTACTTTCGTTATACCGTTTGTTATTTCTAATTTTGCAATTGATTGCGTAAGCGTAGATTAAAACAATATTATAAATCGTGAGATGTTTTTGAGTGATCGGTCGAGTGGTAATATATATTAGCGAGAGACGTTCGTTTCAGTTGAGCACTAAAACATTCCTCAATTAGATGGTGTTGAGAATTGTCTAATGTATATATTTATTTATAAATTTTAGAGACATACACAATTATTTGAATCGTTTGATTTTATGGGAGTAACATCTAATGATACTGTTTCTACAAAAGAGTAACGGTTATTTTAAGAGATCGGTAAAAGATTTTCGAAGTTGTCAAAAATTATCTCTGATTTTGAATCAAACATTTGGTATTTCAAATTCCTTCTTTAATACTCCGCGAACAGAAGGTCAAAGCACGTTGTAAAAAACAGGAAATCTCAAAATTCGGTGGTCCTCAAATATTTGCACAACAATTTGATTCTAGATTTTATGGCTTTGACCAAAGAATCTTTTATATGCGAGGTAAAAGATCGTTATAATTTAATTCAACCCTATTCAACCAAAAAAAACCGTTCAATTAGCAAGTTCCCAATGCTAGCCTTTAAAAAATCAATTCTCCAGTATTTTTTCAATGTTACAAGCTTCTGAGTAAAAAAGACACATGACATCATTTCTTACACAAACGCATGCACGTTTTAATTGTATTTACCGACTGAAGTACTTACAACCGCCCAGAAAATTATGTGAATGATCAAGGTTCAACATGCAAATGTCAAATGTAAATGTCTAACTTAAAAATTTATCACGATTTTTCTTAAATTTCATTTTTTTCTTATTCACCATTGACGAATCTTTAAATAAAAAATCTATCCTTATATATAACTTTATAATTCGTCTTTGAGTGTTTTGGACCCAAATTTGCATAGTGTGATTCAAATATTTCTTTCACAAAATATGTGACTTGTGTAGACGGACGCATATATAATGCACGCCGAAGTGACTGACATTGTCGCGCGAAGTGTGAGAAGAATGTAGTGCGATTTCTGTAAAGCTTTTTAACACTCACGGGATCATTGAACAATTCCTCCATTCTACTCTCGACGCTCTTCTGCTTCTTAGGGCGTACGAGTAAGTAGATACGCGCGAGGTCCGAGCAGCTTCGCAGAAGTTTCTCTATGAGAATCTTCCCGAGGAAGCCAGTTCCTCCTGTGAACAAAAATTTTATGCATTGTTCTTTTAATTAAATTAATTCAATATGTTTTTATAAGGAATAAAATAGAAATGTTTAATGACTAAGGTTATTATGGGGCAATACTGTTTATTAACTAGAGATAATTGAAGTATAAACAACAACATTGTACACAATATTGCTACTCAATCCGATTTTATTATAAATAATGAACATTTTCCTGGTATGTTTTTAAACATCGTAAAACCATTTCTTACTTGCCAAAAAGAATCGTTATAATATCTTAATAAATTTTTCTTATAGCATAGAATTCGATTTGAGATTGATTATGTTGTTCAATTAATTATCTATTCTTAGCACTTATCTGATTATATGTAAATTTTTTTTAGATTTGTCTACTCTTCATTTTACAAAAAGATTGAAAACTACAGTTTTTGCCAACAAATATATCACAAATGCAAATACTGCACATTCTTTATTTAACATAATTATAGAGATAATAACGCATACGATACCTGTGATGAAAATACATTGATGTGCATAAAAGTCTTGCAGCGGAGTTCTTTTGGTAATTATCCGTCCATTAACATCAAGAGTTTCTGTGATCTCATTGTTGTTGGTCTCAGCTGCAATTGGCTGCTTGCTATACACACATTCCTTCTGTACAACAAAGAAAACAAAAATCATGAGTTATACATTTATATTTCTACGCTTTAGAAAGGTGAAACAATTAGATATTTCTTGTAAAGGTATTTGCAACAGTGAAGAAATCGGAGCAAAGTGTATTGACTCTAGAATTGTGGAATATCTGGAAATGTTTCCTGCCGAGCGATAACGGGCTGGGAAATAAATTTTAGTACGTCGATTCTTAGAAAATGTTATCTAGGAAAAATAGGAAGTACAAATAATTCTATACCATTATATACGGGTCATTTAAATTCGCAAAGTGCGAATTCAATCCATTAAACAATGACCTAATTTTTTTCAATTCTATATTATCAGAACCACGACATGATACCAAATGTTACAAAATTATATTATATCTAAGGAAATCAAATTAATTCTCTTGTAAGAGAAATATTTAACTTCTAAAATAAGGATATAAATCATAATAAATTAACGAAAATTTTGCAAATTCTATACGGAAACAAAAATACTATATATAGAAAGTTCACGTGTATAATCTCAATTCATATTAATCATTAATAGCTTCCTCAACGGTACATGTTTTTTCTTAGTTATATACATTATGAAACCGGTATGGATTTCGCTTGGATCCGATCTATTTTAAGAATCTAATCAAACAACAGGTATAACGCGGACGAATACACGTGGTATCTATATATACTGTTCTGATAAAGCGGTAAGATTTTTAATTAATTTGCTCATAAATCTTTGATATTGAATGTGGAGCTGTTTTTTATTCTACAACTGATTAAATAATGAAAGATGAATGTCAAATCCCATCACAAAACTTTGGTACAGATATTCAAAGTTTCTTGCAATGTCCATTGGCCTGCATTATCATTATCTCATTGATGATAAAAAGTAATTCCATAGCATTAACATTAATCACAACTCTCTGCAATTCTAACCCGTCTATCACATTCTAATACTTTCAACGACGACATTGAAGTTCTAACAACTATATGCAACATTAACTTACACATACTTCACCTCATAAAAAAACCATTTCATTATTCAATTTTTTCTTTATTACAATAACTACGAAAACTTCTATATCATTCGCAATACAACCCATCCAACCAAAACCCTCGCAACCCCATTCCACATCCCACATCATACATTACGAATCAAGTGCAACCTCATCGCAGTATACCGTGTAATACATATCTCCGGATGCAACGACTTTGCTCGCGAAAGGCATCGTCACTGCTACTGCACGAGCATCTGAGAGTTCGTCGAACTCAGCTCGACACCGAACATATATAATGATATGTAACACACTGATCTCGCACGCGCTGGATAACCCGGAAGAAACCAGTTCAATTGCCCGTGGTCCAGCTGCATTATACACGTGACAGTTATGTCGGTTGCGATGTCAAGGACAGCAGGTTTTTTTTTATCATTTCACCGGCTTTGATGATGGAACGTTGCCCTATGCGGGCTGGTAATTTTGACTACGTGATTGGGATGTGATCGTGATAAAACGTGCTCGTGATTAAGGTAGTTATATGGGTTTTCTTGGTGTAAGAAAATTGTGGAAATGAAGGATCTAGTTATGGTAATTAGATAACGCAATTCAATTTTTTTGGTTTCTCATTTTTTTTTTCTCGTCGTGAGATTTTATCAACTTGCTAATATTAACTTTGACCGATGCTTATATTGATCAAATAACATAGTTGTGATGTGGATTTTAAACGTTTGACGAAAGAACTCACGTAGAAATGTTAACCATAAATTACATTTTTTTCCTTAACTTTATTTTATAATATTCTTCTTTTATTTAGCAACTTAATGTTAATTTTAGTATTTAAATTTGATGATATTGACATGTTAACTACTAGTAATACTATATAGGTACATTATGTGATTGTTAGATATTCATTTTTATTAAAATATGCTTCCATTTGATTAACATAGTCACAATAAAATATGATCAATAGTCTACAAGGAAAGTAACTTAATTGTAAATCATGTTTCTTCAAATAATTCGAGGATAATTAGTTCAAAATACTTGTTTTGATCGATACTTTTAAAATATACAATCTAAAATTATGTGTAAGTAATTGACGGCCATACTCTTTGTAGAGTTATCAACATAATAATAGTAAAACTGGTGGTATGCACAAGTGTTGAACGATATGTAGAAATAGTAATAGCTGCCATCAGCAAATTTAGAGTTCTAATAAAAGTGTGGAAGAAAGGGAGGAAAACAACGACTGATAGAAATTTAGAGTAATAATACAAAAATAAGGAAGAATGAGAGAAAGCAACAATGACTGATATAAAAATATAGTGATTAAGGAAAGGTACATCAGTTTATCTAAGAGGTAAGTTTTTATCTTTTTTTATTCATATTCAATATATTTAGACTCATATTTTAATAATTGCTCTTTAACATTATTTAATTTATTTTCAATCATATTTTAATAATTACTTTTTAAGATATTTCTAATTTTCATGTATGCAAATCATTAAATAATGTTCACTTATCGGTGATATCAAGTGACAAATACTGAATGTCACAAACTGATATTTTACACTTAATTACATGAATTTATGCGATTCGAGAAAAAGCCTATGACTAAAAAAAGTTGTCTGCCTGACTATTATAATTTCGTCTAATCAACATAAAATCAAATTTCTTTTGGTGTTGAAAAATCCCATTTACATCAACACCAATCTACATATTACAAGTGAACTAGTTTCGCCTGTCAGAGTGCGAAATTCATCGATATACGCGGAATAAAAATTACCGAACCCTACAATGAAATCGACAAAATTATCAGCGCCTTGTTATAATTTCAAATAACAAAGCGGTCATATATATATCTATAAAGAAATACTAACAAGTAACCTGCTCTACTTTCGCGGCCCTTGCATTAAAATTCATAACCCAAAAAACTAGTCCCTCTCTTGTATCCCTTCCTCTATGCTTCGTACCTTCACCGCAACCTAACGAGAGCAAAAGAGAACGACGCGAGTTTACAGTTAAATCGGTGCCCCCCGCGATATGCCGTTGCGAATCGGTAAGAGGTGGCGACGACGACGATGCATTGGCCTAACGGACACCCATACCCTCGTTTTTACGTGTGTATGTATGTGCCTTTCTCTCTCACTCGCTCTTTCTCACCGTCTCTCCTTCGTTTCCTCTTTCTCCTATGGTCGATTGGATCTGGAGAAGTCCGGTTGTTTCTATATAACACGCGTGCGCACACCTTCGGTTTCACGCGCCGTTTGCCATGTCGTGCTCTTAACGGTGAGGATTTCGGTAGATAAATTTAGTGGGGATAGATATAAAAATGAACTACCGATTGACCTGATTTTTTGGGACCTGGTCTATATTTCTATATGAAAAACGAATCTTTTAGATGGATTCGAATAAGTGCGAAATTATTTTAAACTATAATGTTGTTATTTAAAAGATACTATATACTGTCATACTAAACAAATGCTTGATTATTATACTTTCCTTGTTGTTGTTTAATTTAAAATTATAAGAATTGCCATAACAAATAATTTCTTGATTGTTATAATCAACGATCAATCATAAATTAATTAACCACACGCGAGAACAGATTTGTTTTTATCCGACCAACATGCTACATATATATATTTTTAGCACTACGATAATCTCAAATGAATTATCATAATAACAAAGAAGACCTCGTACGTAATACGCTAAAGTGTAAACTCAATTTCTCTTTCTGTCAAGGTGACTTCGTCTTCGTGATACAGTCAATATTAGCTTAAGACGCAACTCATTGAGCCTCCTTCCCTTATACATATATTCCTTCTCTTAATGCGCGCCTCAAGATTACTACGATGGAATAGAAAAAATATATACGCGATATTAATGAGTAAATAATAATAAGATTGTAAGCAGTTGCAAAGTACAAATATAACATTCATTAATAATTTTTTCATTCAGTAAGTTTCCCAACGATATAAGTATTACATAGATTTATATTTGTAGAGCTTGAAAAATTCCAATAACACTTGCAGCCATTAATAAAGTATCGTGTCTAATGTAGCACACTGCACTTTATAAAGAAAAAAAAAGCTATATATACCAGTAAAATTTATAGTTTACAATTACACTACCATTACCCAATAAAATTTTTACTCCGAAAATACGACCTTTCCAACTATAACTAACCGCGTCTCCAGTTTCATCTCTTAGCACGTTTCAGTCAAGAAAAATCCGGCATCTCTCGCCTCTCGTTTCCCACATCAATGCGGATGCGCGCGAGGATATTTTGTAAGAGGCTTGGCCTCTAATACACGCGAAATCTCGCGCGCGAGCTCGAACCGCTTACGTGCCTTCTCGCAGCACAGATGTATGATGTATATATACACAGAGAAAAGCCATTGCCGCAGCAGCAGCAGTAACAGCAGTAACAGCACCGAAACCCACGACGTTATTACATGGGAGAGTTTTATGTAACTCTTTCTCTCTCTCTTTTGCTCGCTCGTCTGTGTGGTTGACCAGGCGCGGTTCCATAACGTTCAAGCTCGTATATATACACGTGTGTGTGTGTGTGTGTGTATATATATATATATATATATATGTGTGTATATGAGCGCTTTTTAAATAAAAATGTGCCTTCTTTTTCCTACTATTGCCTCATCTCGCGAGGCTTCCGCTCGCGTTCTTGCTTTTATGTGCTGTTCGTTCCAGTACACATGTGTATATGTGTGTATATATATGTATATCTTTCGGGTTGTTTTTCACGTATAATTTTTCGGAATACTTTGCAAAAGGGATATTGACGGACGAGGACGAACGGCGAGTAATATATATATTTTTAAGCTGGAATGTTGTTGATTTATGCAAGGTGCTGCGCTTGGTTTTGTTTCTTTTCATCTTCAGAAATCGCGACCTTCGGCTTTTATGTCCGCGATGCGCGTAAAATGCCGCATTGATGGTACAATGTGTAATGACTTCGTCTCGTGAATAATATATGACTTGTGTTTTCGGAGTGATGAGAGGTTCGAAACATGTTCGGGTGCAGCATCTTTTTAGTGAGAAATTATTGGGTAAGATGTTTGCGGTATGGACGCGGTTGATAGTTTGCTAAATTTTACAGTGTATAAGTTTAGTAGTTGAATGTCATAAAAATATCGTGAATTCATGCTGTTGAATAATAATTATTATTATTATTATTATCAGGCAATTTAATAATTATTATCGCATACTAGTTATTTGAATGAAATAACTGTTAAAGCTTATTATGTCAGTATTATGTATATTTATTAAACATGTTGGAAAGAATTTTAATTTCAGTATATTCTCACTTATTACCATTAAAATAATAATATTTTTTTTCAGACTTAACAAACATTGATATACAAATTTTAATGACTTAATGAAGATTACGACTATATCATTAAATCATGTATATATTTAATAAGTACACACTGTCATATATGAGATAACTTTTACGAACGCGACGAAAACCTGAATGCTTACGACTGTAAACCGAAAGTACCACTCTTTACGCTGATAATCAAGCTTGTCCGGCTCTCCATCAACTCCTAACGCGTCTCCTTTTTTCTAATTTCAATATTTTCTTTTTTCTCAAACACATAAACACATTCTCGGTCCGAATATGAAGTAATATTTCTCGCATAACATCTCGCTTATACTCCTCCTCTCTGTATACGAATTACGCGCACCGAATTCGCAACTATTTTCGCTTTATGTAACTAGCACAGAAAACGAAAGAGAGAGAGAGAGACGAACGAGTTTGGCTAGATTTCTCTCGTCTCCGCTGGTTCGTCGCGCGCACGCGAAGATGTAATAATTTTCGGCGCTTTTACACTCGGTTTCGCGTGAAATCAATGCTGCTGTGTCGTGAATTCGCGCGATAATCGTGGTATTGCTATATGCAATATGTAGCACACGCCGCGATGACAATATTAAGCGCGTATGTATGTGTGCAGAAGCGTTTACGTTTTGATTCGTATGAACATATATATATACACGCGACGAATTCTGTTTTGAATTGGTTTCATTCAAGTTTGGTAACTCTCGCGGCGCATCAAGCGCGTGCTTCGCGCATGCGCGCTGTTTGCGGTAATAAAAAGTGAATTTCTTCGAAAGTATAAACAGATTTATCGAGAGCGAGCGCGCGCGCGCGGCTGTTTAATTAACGCAAACTTTCTTCAAAAAATTTGTTGGGCGCATAAACGCGTAACAGTATACGTGTATATTATGTGTTCAGTGATTAGTGGCCCAAAGATATTCATGGTGCATATAAGAAAATTCTAGTTCCTTGCGCCATTCGTGTATGATAATTTTCAAAAGAAAGTATTAATATTACGTTATACGTTTAAAATGTTTCTTTTAAATTATTTCTTTTTTTTTTTTTTTTTTTTTGTTTAAATAAAATTAATGTAAAATAATGGCAATTATTAAGATTGATAATAAAAACATACTAATGAAATTATATGAGTAACTTTTAACGTTATATGAAAAATTTTAAAGAAAAACTGATTATTTAAAGTTATGATAAATTTTTCATACAGATCTGATGAATGGGGAATTTGTCAAACACACTTAACATCGATCTCGTTCACTTCATTGCAAAAATGACATACTTGGATTGTAGATAATGTTTATTTACGATATTGCTAAGATAAATGCCTGCAAGCTAGTCAAAATACCAAATCGATTGTACTCTATATATTCGCCATCAAACAACAATAATTTTGAACCAAACAACCTCTCAAACAACAATCAAACACACCCCCATTAAAAAATAATCACTTTTCCAAATCCAATAATTTTTTTTTTCTCCCACATAGTACAATAGAACTCACATTTCCAGGAAGATCGATCTCCAGCAGCATTTTGACGTTGTAACGAAAGAAATTCCCCCAAAAAAATTTCCAAGTTTCCCGGGGAACACCCGAATCTTCTTCTCAATTAAAAAGTCCACAGATATTAAACGCTATAATAACTTTATGTCTTCCTATAGATCACTGTCGATGCTGTTCCTGTTGTTTCGGCTGCTGCTGATGCATCGTTGCGATATATATCCTCTTCCTTAACTCCCTCACCGCTCGTGTATGTATTTTAACTGAACGAAAGTGCGCGCGCGCGCGTATACGCGAAAGGCTCTTCTTATTATATACACGCGTGTGTATATCTATGTATGGTGTATATCTCTCCGTATATTGTACAGACTCACTGGAGAAAGAGAGAAAGAGAGAGAGTGCAATACAACAAGCTGAACGTTCCGACGAGAACTGAGCCCGCGCTAAGGTTGCTTGCCGGGTCTATCCCCTCTGATACACGGACGACGACGACGACGACTACGACAGCGGGACTTGGGTGAGCGCGCGCCACTCCACGGTTTATGAACGCACACGCATGTACACACAGAGACAACAAGCGGGGAGAGAAACGTCGACGAACTTTTTTCTCTCTCGCTCTCCTTTTTTTCCTTTTTTTTTCTTTTGGTTATTTCCTATACGTTCGTCTTTTATACGTCGATGGTGATGACGATGGTCAAGGTGCCGAACTGAATAAGAGAAAAAGAGAATGGGGGGTACTTGATAATGAGAACTGTTTTTTGCGAACGTATACGAACATACAAACATTTTTTTCGATCGCTCGCATATGCTGATACATGGATTTTGGCAGAGCCAGTGCATAATATACAAACGCGCGAGTTCTGTTGAGGAGCGAGCAATTTGTGTTTATAATGTTAGCGCAATGTCTCGAGTATATATTTTGAATAAGGATATATTATTGTTCGTCTTTAGTTATAATTTTTTTTTTTTTTTTTTTTTATAAATGTCGCGACATTTTTTTAGTCGGTATATACTGATTATAGCTTTTTCATCGGTTATTCAAGATTTTCCAGCAGTATTTTATTATTCAAAATCAATGCATTGCTGTGTTCCTTTTAAGAAAATAAACTGTAATAAACGTCAATGAAATAATAAAATATGTTTAAACATTATAGTTTTATTATTATATAAAAAAATAAAATATTTGATAGTACGATGAGCATTCTTTGCTTTTTTTTTTAATAAGGCCATGAAAATGATTTTGAATTGGTAATTTTGTCAAGTATGATATGATGTATTTTTTAAAACAATCATTTTATTATTATTATAGTTATTTCTTTTTAAACAACTTAATAACTACTAATAAACTATAACTAGTACTATAAATAACATTATGATATTCACTATATACCGATGCTGTTTCCAATTAGAATAGAATATAGGTTCACATCATATTAGTAACACTTAATTTTATAAGTAACAAATACGTATATATTTGAATAAAGCATTTTAATTATAACTACTTTTAAAGGTAAAATTTTAATAATTGTAGTAAACAATTTAAATTTTGTAATAATGAGGTAATATTAACTTAAAAATTATGATTTTAAACAATTAAGTTTTTTGTACTCCTTTATTATAACTTATATTTTAATCTAAATAATTTTAATATATAATAATAATAATAATAATAATAAATCTAAATAAAATATGATCCTTTTCGTTATATACGACAAGGCTTCGAAATTTTCTTGCAAAATTAATAATGAATAATAATAAATATTACTTCAAGCACAATGAACCATTGATGATAAAACAGGTAAAGTTTGGTTTGCCCGACACCCTTTTTTCGGGTTATCCCCGGTCATCGGTTTTTCTTACACGATGAGCGCATTATTGTTTGATCTCAAATATTTGCACCTGCAGCAGGATGACATTTCATTCGAAATATGTACATACACACATAGCTTTTCTTAGAAAGATTCGAATAAATTTCATTTTTCTTAAGATATTTCTATTATATGGCAGCCTTGAATCAGTTGATTGATTATATGAACAAATTCATTGTAATACATAAGAAGGATCGAAAATATTTAAAAATACATTTTCATATGCAAAAGTATAACATATATATACTTTAAATTTATTGCACACATTTAAGGACTGCTCGTTATCATTAATGGTTCTTTACCAGAAGTAATTACAATTTACTACTTTTAATGTAAATGCATATTTATTCAATAAATCAAAAATACAGCTTATAAATGTTCTGCAGTAAAAGCTATAGTATTTCACTCGTCATTTTATCGGTATACTTCTTTGGTGAAGCCCAACCAACGATTCTGATTGCAAAATCAAAATCCATCCTTACATAAATAGCAATGACCTTAACGACATTTTCGCCACATCCCAAACAGTAAAAAAAGTTCTACTTTAGTATCTTCCACGCGCGATTTCAGCTCAAAGCCATTGAAATTTTATTGTTATAGCGAAATCGCAATAATTGTCAAATATTACGGCGAATACGACAATATTCGTGAGCAGCTATTAATATTCAATGCGTAAAGGATCTTGCATGACGTATAGCCTTGACTCGTCGTATTTCCACACTCGTCACCCGGGCTTGCGGAATATCAATAACAGCTTGGAGATTTCTACTCTAATTCGCACACTTACGGTAGAATTAGCCTACACAAATATTCAAATGATATTTGCTCCGGTTAATTTTGCTTTACGATTTAAGTGCGTTTCCGAGGACGAGGAAAAATGTTAATGCATCCGCTGGAAAATTTGTGATATCATGAACAATTTTCCACATCATATTCTAACAATGTTGTGCTTCTTTCCGGAATAATAGCTACATTATACTTTCATTTAAGAAAGGTTGTGTATTAATGATCTATAACGGAAATTTTATAGAGGAATACCCGCTTTAATACTCTAATGTCATTTTAACTACGTAGGCAAATTTTACGACATGGTTTACTCAGCATAGTTTTCTGAAAAAAATTTCTGTCTTAAATGGAATTTCCCCTATATTTTCCAAAAAATTAACATTTTGTATTTTCTTACACGATTTTACGATTAAGTTAAGAAACATTCAACAATCTTGACTTAATGTCTTATTTAATATGTAGGAAACATTTTCTAGAAGCATATTCTTAACACATTTAATGGATTAAAGTAGTTTGACATAAGAATCTATTATGTATGATATTTGAATTCTTCAAAAGTTTCTTTGAAATAAACAATTTTGAATATTAATATTGATTTTTCATTTTTTTCAATAAAGTAAAAGAAATTGATGAAACGTTAAAACGAATTCTTTGAAATGCTAATATTCAATAATTTTTTATGTAGAAAATTATATTCACAAATGATAGGCCAATTTAGATTTTAAATTAATTATTGGTCATTTTGTAATTCATACTTTTTTTAGCAACACTTTTTAGACTACATGATATCAAGTTCAGCACAGGATAATTATGCACATGGAAAAGAAAAAAAACGTGGTGTATCTGAATGATAAGCTTACCACATTTCTTTATATTTTAGTCTCCTAAACACGAATTTGGATTCCGAATTGCTCTATTGCATCAGGATTTTGAGATATTTTGTACTTATAAATTTTGTCAACAGAATACTGAAAAACTTCCTATCTCGTTTAAAATACATTGTAAATCATCATTCTTTGACTTTTTTTCCAGAATATCAAAGTTTTTATTTTAAAAAATGGCATATTCATATGAGTTTTGATAGTAGATATGTTAATTTAAAAAAAAACTAACACAGAAGTATTTCAAAGGAAAAAATTTATAAAAAAATCCTATGAAAGATATTGATAAAATTACTCAAAAAAATATTGATAATAGTTTTCTTTTTTCAATTTTTAATTTTCAGAAAAAAACTCTTTAACACGTGTGTCTATAACGTTTTAACATATAAAAACGTCGAAACGATTTAACATAAAAACGTCGAAACGATTTAACATAAAAATCACATAAAAGGTGTTAATAGAACGTTATAGAGAAACGTGTCAAAGAGTTTTTTTTCTGAAAATTAAAAATTGAAAGAGATAAATGGTCCATGTAATTGTCAGTAACTGAGGGCTGTACCTTAAGGAAATGGAAGATTCTATTTTTAATATTTAATTGTTTGATTTTTAAACATTTCTCTGTAAAAAAAATACTTGTCTTACCCTTTCTGCATTTGAAAAACTAGACTCAGAATTTTTTTGGAGCTGTTCTATTAACATCTTTTACGTACCAACATAGACAAAAAATTTCTCCTTAAAAGCGAAAAATGAATGATAACAATGAGTCCCTGCAATTTTCGGTAACGGGTAGACCGAGCTTCATCGGAAAAAATTATACATTATTTCGCTGGAAAAATCTATAATTTGAATTACTAAGCTATGTTTTTAAGATATCTCAAAAATCTTTGTTCTTCAGATGTTTCAAACTTCCGACATAATAGAGTAATTTTGATTATGGATTCGTATTTGACGGGAAATATGGTGATTTAGTTTCTAAGACATACCACTTTTTCTTTTTATGACTCGGCGTTATCAAAGATTTCTGTTATCAGTAATTAACTTTAAGTGAAAGATTAGAAAATATACGTATTTGTAAGATTCCTATGTGTTTCTATAAGCTAAAAACATGATTTCCATAGTTCCAACAAAGTCGTACTATTTATGAGAAACTTTAAGATAAACTTATTAAATAAATAATTTTCAAACTATTGAATCATTAAACTCTATTCTAATCAACCCTTAGACTATGACGCATAATTTTAAATCCAAGCTTCATATAACAATGTTTCCTGATGTTAGAGTCTAAAACATTTTAAACTTCGTATAGTTAATACATGCAAGTGTTATTGATAATGAAACTAATTTAATTAAATTCAATACTAGTTCTGTGATTGAATTTTGATTGAATCATTAAGAAAAGTAAAATTATTATTCGAATGAAAGGTCCTTATATTAAGATCCATTCGCATTAAAATTAAAAAAAAAAACGTATAAGTTCTGAAAATTATAAAAAAAATTATAGAAAAATTTCCAGAAATAACAAAAAAAAAAAAAAATTTATCAGATAGATAGAAATCATTCTTTGAAACATCATTTTTAATAATTTGAAATTAAAAAGAATCATTAATTATTATAATATAAAATTACCTGTCTTAAGATGATACTAACATATACATTTCGTCTAGCCGAATTGTATACGCTACGGTTGTTTCAAGACAATCGTCATATTGAAGAGATAGCGAAAGTACAATTCAATGGTTCACACTCTATCAAAATTGTATAATAGATTTTGCATAACAATCAGTTTCAAAGGTTGAAAAAAAATCTTACCTTTTTACAATCTCGCGTAAAAAAACGCACGTTTTAACGTATGTGAAGAAAAAAAAAAGTAATCTTTCGAATCTCCTAATTCCGAACCACACAGTCTCTAATATTATATCAGAGTTCGGTATACCGAATTATCTCATAATACCTGCATATCCCGTATAACATACATTCGCTTGTAGACGTACCATCGAGTACGTGTGCACCAGCGAAAAGTGAAAAATCCATAAACATACTCAAGAGAGAGAAATAGGCGTATATAGGCACACATCCGCGGGCCCATATACTCACTTGCGCGCGAGCGCTCAATTTGAATACAACTATTACATAATGCCATCCCGGCAATTCTCACTCAGCGTTATACAATTGTGTCTAGAGCGGGATAGACCACAGGAGAGAAAGACGAAGAAAGTCATATAGCCGGCGTACTGCCTCGGGGCTCTCATGGACATTTGGAGTCATTTCACAACGTGAAAGTTTAAAGATCTCCTTCTCTTTCTCTCTCTCTCTCTCTTACTATATACGCTGCGCTGCTCCTCTCCCATGGGGGGCCGTCGACGTTGTATAGCCTATACATGTATTTACAGCATGAGGATAGTAAGGAAGTCATCAAATGTGTGCTTGATTACAATAACGCGAGGCGCAACGTTCATTTTTTTTTTCATCGTGGCCCATTATTGTTTCGGCGCCGCATGAGTTGATCTATCAGTGAGTTCGTGTGTACATGTCAGTTACGTCACGGACAAACTGTATATATATATATGTTAGGTATATACCTTTTGTGCAACGCGCACGAGACGAGCGAGAAATTGCATGAAGTGAGAAGTTTAAACAGCCGATACGACTTTTTCATAGGCTTTCAAGAGTACTTGAGGATTTGTTTAATGACCGTTTGGATGTTCGTGACGAATAGATTACAAGTTATTTGGATTACTAGTTACGGCGACGAGTTTACTTTCATTTTCTAGATGATACATCTATGTATCACGATGATTTTATGCATGAGGTTTTCCTTCTTCCTACATAATTTCAGAATTCTCAACTTTTACCTTACGAATGTCAGACAAGAACCGAGAGATTTTCTTTTATGCATTTATTTTCTCGCTAATAGCGAGTACAGTGGTATTATAGTATACCTTCGGAAAAACCAAGAGAGTCATGGGGATCTGAAATTTGATGTACTTGACATAATAACGGTATATGACTACGAGGAAAAATATTTGGCGTTACGATTGCAATATCTACCGCATTATGTGTATAAAACTTGTTTTTTTTACTATGATCCCTTGCGCAAAAACAGAGTGAGAAAAATGGTGCCAAAGTAATTTTCGTGGAATATATCATGCGGTTAAGTTCCTTGAATCCGCGAATAAGATAATCATAGAGCTATCGTATATAGGCATCCGATTATTTACTTGTTTATCCTTTTCCACAGAAAAGAGGTGATTTTGTCTTATGCACGAACTATGAAATACAATGTTGCGAATACAAGTACCGTTAATGCAGTTGTGTCGTCAAAACAACAGTTGCTTTTCTTATTATCAAGAATTTTAAAAACACACTGTGTTGTCAAATAATAGTTTGTGATTCTTTTCTTTATTATTACTATATACCAAAGCATGACTGCGTAGTAATTGTCGTTTTCTAATTTATCGATAGCAGATGTGAGCATTCAGTGTAACGAAAGTGATAGTAAGAAACTTAAAAAATAATCTAATTTTAAAAGAAAAAAGTTTATTTATAATACATATTTTCGTAATCTTAGGATGAAAATACATTACATTTAGAAATATTTACAAAACTGTATGAATAATGAACAGTAAGTTATCGCAATGAAACAAAACACATCGTGATAATACTTTAAGATTCTCCTTTTCCTTGTGTCTTTATACTTATCTATTACGTCTACAAAACGTATAAAAAAGTAACTGAAATAAAAACCCCCCAAATGATCTTAAAAATAGGTAAAATGATATGACGTAACATAAATTTTCTATGATTAATAATAAATGGGTCATTCATGACCGTTACTACGAAATACAAAATTTTGCTACACATATAACGAAAAACATTCGAAAAGTATGTTTAAGCTCGTTTTACGACAGAAATTTTGTATGCGATCGATATGTGTATAAAAATTTATAAAATATTTATAACAACAATGTAATAATAAAACAATTAATTCTTCGAGCAATGTGTTGAAGACAAACAATTGTAGTTTAAAATCCGCATGATATTAATTCTCTAATTAATGACATTATTATAAATAGTCTTATCGAATTGAAATAGTGTCACTAACTGCAGCTAATCCAATATTCGTCGTTATCGAAAAAGCCAAAGAAATAATTAAGTAAAAGGCCCATAGTGCGAAACCAATTAATGTGTACTTGAGGATTTTGTGCACCAATACCATCCTGAAAACAAAATTAATTGATTAGTACAATAAATTATTTTTAAAGGTTACATTATAAGTAATAATGCACTTAATGTATTATCAAAAAGCACACAAATTTCTTTACTGACTGTTTTACTGTAATATTTTGATTTGATATTGCAATAGATATACTATGAATAAGAGTAACTTCAAATCCATTAAATAATTAAGAAAATAAAAAGAATCCAAATTTTGGTTAATTAATTGGTTCCATAATTAACGGAAAAAGCTTGTAATTTTGATAACTATTCTTTTAAATATAAAGAGTTGATTTAAAATTTTGCTCAATTATAAACATTGTATCTGAATTAAAATTAATTATTCATCCCCTTACTCCCACAATAACATAATCCTCGGTATCTTTAGCTTTAAATAATAGTGTTATAGTCTTGATTTTATTTAATTTTTATCAGTACTCCTGCATTTATTTTAGAACATCAATTTTTGCAAGAAAGAAAACCAAAATAATTATAGACTTACCTTGCCATTCGCTTACGAGCCATTGGCATATTATCTGGCTCGTCTTTAAATATATAGACTCTCAATCCTTGTACGCATTTTTGCATATAATCGTCCCAGTCGAAGTTTTTCATGGAGAAGAAAAAGATATCTTGATCTTCTGTAGACATTTTGTCCCAAAGTGCTCTAGTGTTAACATTGCTGAAATTCCACGTTTTCGTGCTAAAGTAAGATGTGACTACTAAGAACTTATGGATTTTTTTATAAATTTTCAGCATTCTGCAAAGAAAATGAAATAATTTTAGGAATAGGGCTTCATAAAAATTCGTAATGATTATTTCTCTTTTAAATTTGTCTTTTACCTTGGTCCTTTTCCTATGACGATTAATCCTGCGTCAATTAACAATGCTGGTACTACGTGTAATAGAAACGATAACACATAAAACAAATAGTAACTCTTTGTACAAGTTGTGCTGTAACACCAAATGCTGCGCATGCTTGGCATCTTCTTTCCATATTTGTAAGCCAAATTGATGTACTGACCCCATGTTAAGCCGTTATTCCAGCTACCATGGTAATTATATATTGGAGGATCTGCATCTTCATTTCTAAAACAAAATTGAGAATCAACTTAATATTATATTGATTATCCTTTGTGAATTTAAAGTATAATTAACATTTTTTAATCAACGTTTTAGAATCAAAATTATTTTTACATTTATTTTTTCATTGCTATAAGTTAAAAGTTTTTTGAAATATGAACAGTAATTTTTTCTTTCATTTAAAGTAGTTAAATAATGTGAAATATAAAATAATTAAAGAAAATAAGAAGTGGTGAAAATAACAAGTACGGATTTTCATATAGAGTTATGCACTTCTTTAAAGACGATAAATATTATATGAAAATTAATGGATACAACCGCTATGATATAAAATTAAACTTACTTGTTATGGGCTACGTCCCAAGCGGTAGCTATTAGTGAATTTACTACGAGATCAGCTGGTACCAACGCTGTTAACTTATCTTTATCAAGATTTAAAGTCCTGATTAGACCTGCACCGCCTCCAACTAATGCCCCCGTCGGTCCATAAACATTGTCCACCCAACCAACAACTGGTTCACGGTATGTAGATACAACTGAAAAGGTTAATAATACCATTAAAATCCAATGAATTTTGATGTTAATAATATATCTATTTTCAATTTTAAGGTATTTTTATATAAAAAATTCTCTGCACTCAAAATTACCATCAAATAATAAATAAAAATATTAGTAATTTAAAAGAACTGTTAAAGAGACATCAAAATGTAGTACATTTTCTATAAAAAAAAATTGTAAACGAAAGGAAAGTAATATACAATATACCATTTTTTAGGTTTAGTGATTCAACTTTTTTAACCCAAAAGCATTTTTTTCTTTTTTTACAAGGAAAAATCGATAAAAGTGTATAGATGTAGATTAAAATATGATCGATTTTCTATTAGAAAAAACTTTGATCTAATCAAATTAGCCTTGCTAAGAGATAAATAAACAGAAATTAAATAAATTATCCTTAGCTTCTATAAGCATTGCGGACATTTTTTAGATTAACATAATACCCTTGTAAACAAGTTAAAAATATTTAGAAAGTTTTGGAAATAATTTATAAACTATATTTTTCCATCAAGTGTTGCCGAGAAAATGTGTGTATGTATAGTCGAATTAGATACACGGCCGAATTACCTCGACTTATCTTATATTATAAGTAAATATAATTTGTAATAAATGAGCTAGATGAAAAAAAGTTTATTCTTGCAGATACAACATTCTTTCAATTTTTACTTTGATGATTTATTCCACTACACGAGCTATATTAAAATATAAAATTTTGCTGCTGTCCAGCCGATACGGTAGGTTGCATATAATAGAGATCGGTATTATACACCTCCTAAAGGAACGTACTACAAATGAATTTTATTCAAGAATTTCTTATTTATACCTAGATAAACGATTTTTTTCTCTTTACGTTTTTATTAATACAATTAAATTACTCTGAAATATTTAAATGAACATTTCAAGACTCAAGCGGTCTCTCCATTAAATAACTAATATGACCGGAATCATCGTTACAGCATAATTAGCTTCTTTTCTTATCTATTTACTAATTTAGAGACTATTAGATCAAGATAATAAAAAGTATATGATAGTATAATTCAATAGCTGTTGCACTTTTTTATTGAGGCATCAATACAATATTCTAAATTATGTGCATTAAGACATGTCTGCAAATTTGATTAGTTTGAAAAGAAAGTAATACTGTTATTATCGAAAACGTCTTTATAACCCGTTAACATAATGACGAATATATTTGACTAAATTTGCAGAGAAAACTTAAAGAAAATGAAACTTTTTATAGCAAAACTGCAGATTTATTTTTTGCATTTCAATCAAAGGTCGAATCTCTCTTAGTTTGCATTCATGCAACATTCATGAACCCTGCGTAAATTGTGTGGTATACGCTCTTTACGCTCAAGTGAAATCCGAGAATCGTTACAATCCGGTAACAGCTGTTCTGCGCGATGTTATTTTACGAGGTGTATGTATATATACGTATAGGCGCTCTTTCCATCGCCTAATCCTGCCGCTGTTTTGAAACTCAAACGCAGTGCGCGCACTCGCAGTCCGAGTTGCAATAACGAGAAATCGTTGCGACGACAACGACAACGAAAGTTTAGCGGGTAAAAGTAATTAAGTTTTGAAAGTTTCACAGCACACGCGGGGCAACAGAGCAAAGAGGAAAAAGTAAAGAAGGTAGTTCACCCATTGCTGGTCTGTAAATCCCGGTTGGTAGATCCTTGCCGTACTGCTGTACTACCTGTTCTGCAATGCATTTCGTATAGGCATAAGTGTTCGGAAAGTCGCCAAGCAGTGTTTGCGTAATCTCATCGAGTTTTTTGTCGTCCAGGCTCTGAACCAGTTTGATGGCATTGTCCCCTAGGATTATGTCAGCCAGATATTAGCGGGTTATGTCATTTTAACTGGTATGCCAACGTATTGGCGGGAGGTGATAACGGCTTTGCTTACCGGTTATTGGTGGATCATAGAACTTTTCGTCGATGTCCAGCCTGGTGCAGTTGCTGTAGGCTGTCGATACATGGATAAGTACCTGCAAGAGATTATTATTATCATTACTATTTAAAACGTGGCTACAACGAATCTTTAACAAAAAGATAACCCCGTAAATGGTAATCAAACATAATAGAAACTGTTGATAAATACTATAAATTATATTACTTTTAATAATTTATGCAAACAAGTTTAATATTTCTATGATATAGATTCTATGATAATCAAACGAAAAGATTTAACGCGTCTTGCTCGAATCCCTGATGGTTAATGTTGTGAAATGACAGTTTTTGCTTATACATTCAGAATATACACAGTAAAAATACATTCATTACTTTCAAGTGTAGCCGTTAAAGAATGAATATTTTGGAATAGAAACTGAAAGTAGAAAGTAAGAGTTTCAAAAAATGTAAAAGATATTTAAAAATTTACATTGAAATATTATATTCTGGTAGAACCATAAATCAACTATTTTTCAGATCTTTATGGCTGAAAACGAATATAGCTCGTATTTAAGGATTATGTACCAATCAGAGGTAAATTTGGTATTTACACTTCATAAAATTTTAAGTCTCTGTAAAACTTTTGAACGAATTATATTATTTTTATATAATGCATGTAATATAGCATGTAATATAACTTTTATACCATGGTTTTTACTAAAAATATTTGCATTTGATTATCACGTTAGCTATAAAATTGATTAATTTTCTATAAGGGTAATGAATAAAAAATATCAAATAAAAAAATCATGATAAAGCATAACTTTACAAAAAAAATCGTTAGAATCTTTGAAACCCGTATAATTTATAAAATTTCGTAAAAAGAATACCACAATATTAATTAAGGTCATTGTATTTTGCTTCAAATAAAAGTATCGTTTTGCATGTGCCATTCACGTTATAAAATAAGTAGCACTCTCTTTTCTCATTATATCCGCACAGCTTAGAGGTATTTAAATTGCTTTGAATTCAACCTACTGCTAAGCATTGCAATTTATATATGATCATCCTTAATTTACGTACTTTCAAGTTAGCTAAGCTTCTGCAGAGATCCAACACTTCCTTGGTACCGCAAACGTTGATTGCAACGGCTTGCCTGATTTTCTCGTCGAATCTTACGGTAGCCGCGACGTTGAAGACAATAGATACCTCGCGTTGAATTAACTCTCTGTCCGCTGCTGAAATTCCAAGGCCCGGAAGAGAACAGTCGCCAGCAACGGCGTTTATCTTATGACGGAATTTCGGAACTTCTTTCTTCAATTTGCTGAATACCTGTTTACGAAAACTTGTTATTTGGGATGCAAAAACACTTCTTTTATCATTCAATAAAAAGGTATATTTTCTAAAAGCTTGCGACATTTAAATATAGAACCGAACTGACAAAAATATTTTGTTTGGTGTACGTGCTTTGCTCACTAAATGCTAAAAAAAATCTTGTTTAAAATATCAATTACGACGAAGTCGGAGTAATTTGACATGTTTAGTATTTTCTCATGAGTTCATTAAAAATTCTTTATAAATTCCAAATTCTTTTGTGATTCAAAAATAAACATTCTAAATTTAGTTTGGAAATGCGTAGTAGTTATGAAATAAGTTTTTACTTAATTATACGTACCGGATCGTCGAAGAGAGAATCCAGTCGGTGGTAAGCATCCTGTCCCTTTTTTGGTCTAATAATAACATAAATGGACGATAGGTCAGGACAACTTCTTAGAAGTTTTTCAATCAGTAACTTTCCCAAAAATCCAGTTCCACCTAAAAATAAGTAGCAATTGTATTATTACAGGTTTTTCAATGCCTTACAACGTATGTTAAGTGGATAGACAAGTTATTTCATGACAACATAATTTTAAATTCAAATTTTTATAGTATACTTCAATGTGGACACGAAAATCGAAAAATTTCTTAAATCTAAAATTCTAAATTTTATCTTAAGAAATTCTAGTGGTTTAAAAATAGATTAGAAATTGTTATTTTTCATAAAATAATTGTTACCTGTGATTAGGACATTCTGATTGGCGTAGAACTTCTGCAGAGGAGTATTACTACTACTACAATCCAGATTTGTAGATATCACCGTCATTTTGCTCTGAAATTAAAAAAAAAGAGCTATTAGCCAGTTATTGCATTTACGCTTAATCGCTGTACACTACCGTGGCAGCAGCAACTACTTGGAATCGATATGTGTACCCCTGAATGTTGGCAGCAGACACTACTTTTCCGCATTTCTCTCATAATTTGGAAAGTCTCCTTTATAATGTACAATGCTCGTGTAAGAATACTTTCATATTGCCAAATTATACTAATTAAACGATTAGAAGTAATTAGGTCAAGGTCAAATTTATGAATTTTATCGATAAATTAATATTTTCTTCCTGAACATGTAAGTATTTTGTTGATCCTTTTGAATAAGAATTTTGTCTTTCAAACAAAAGCTTTAAAGCTAATTAAAGATACTTTGAAGCATTTTCAAAGTGATTTTTACATGAAAAATGGTTTTTATGTTTATAATTAATTAAGCTGCTTTTGCTATTTAATAATATGATGTAGCATTAAATAATGCAGCGTAATCCTATCTTGATCTGACTCATTTCTTTTTTGTCGATATTCTAATTTCTATTAGGAAATTGAAAATTGAAAAAAAAGAATAGCTTCTGTCCTTTACAGAGAACAGCATTCTCAAAAGGAATAAGTATAAAGAAAATATAATATAATATTTCTTGTACCCTTTTCATTTGAAAGACGTATTTTTATAATGCTTTATTATGCCAGATTTTGCAAGTCATCAAAGGCTTTTACAACTTTTATTTCTTATATATGGCTATTGGCAACCGCCATCCCTAAATTTATGAGTGGACATCCAGGAAAAAGTAAATTTTATTCTTTTTTTTTTAAATGAAATTTGTAATTTGCTTCTAGCTGTCATGAGAGACTAACACGATAAAAAATTCAATTTATATATCCATCCGTTTGACCTAACATGCGTATATGTAATTTTTTTTGTAAATTAGCATATTCTAATATGTTTTTTTACAAAAATTATGTATTTTATTATATTTATATGAATATTAATCTCAAAATAAATATTAATTGCAAATGTTGTCACGTAGTGCATTTTCATTCCACGTGTCATCTCAAGGCCAGTCCACTTTTGTGTATCTCGAGATCAAATTAGCTTAAGTTGATTTCCTCCGTTCAGCCGATCTATCACGTCACTATCCCGAATTGCAAATCCATTTAATTTTTAGTTTGCCGAAAATATAAGCATGACAAGGTGTTCAGTTTCATAAGTTGAATTTATCGTGCAGTTAGTCTAGAGAAAAGTGTATAAAAGAGTAGGGCTTAGCACTCGTAGTCATTATTTTAAAGTCATATATAGTTATTAATATTTTTCGAGATTGCATTTTTCATTAAACTTCCGCTTAGACAGCCCATTATTCAGACAGAAATCTTAACGTTTTGTTAACATATTGAGCCTTGGCATCAACTACACATGTACTACATAAATTCTTGTCGTTCTATCCAATATTTTAAGGACAAAACCGATCTTTTTACAAATTGAAATCGTTTTTAGATTTTTCATTACTATCAAAGGACGCGGTAGCGCCCTACTTGGCGATTTATAAGGCGCTGAGCAGGGACCATATTGAAGAAAAAAGTCAGAATAATAAACAATTTTAAAAATAAACCTTTTCGCATAAGCATAGGCATAAATGAATAGCAAGAAGCTACATAAAGAGAAGTTTCTTCCCGTATCCAAGAATGACTAAGACGTTTCAAGGGCGGTCCAAATATTTGTATAGACAATTTGTGAGTATCTTTTCGACATTCACATAATAACATGTATCATAATGTAAACTTTACTTTAATTTTGTAATCTAGTTATCGTATTATGTCATCACATAACTAAAAATTATACAATATTATCACAACTTTCTATAATTAGTATATTTAGAATTGTAAAATATTACTTTCAATATAATAGCAAAAAGTATTCAATAACGACAACTCGAGATAACGAGTCATAAAAATGATGTAGATTGAATAAAGATGCAAGAAATTAATGTAGATATGATGAAGAGATTAAACAAAAAATAAGATTCACGAACAGGTAGTAAACATGTTACTAATAGCAGTTGAGTAATGTTTTTCCAAAGCTACGCATTGTTTATGAAACATTGCACACTAATGATAACCTGGCTCGGACAACATTTCTTAATTCTCTCTGATTGCAGTTGATTGAAAAGCAATGAGGAAGTCAAGAAAGCTGCTTTCCTTGTATGCATGTGTTTGCTTGCTTAGTGTGCCATGTACTGCAAGTTCATTCGCGTATATTATGTCATCATAATCAGTCACTAATGTGCATGCAATTATGTAGGAAAACTTATTTACATCAGTGGGGGCTGAGTCTAATTCTTTCTCGCACATCTTGTTTATCTTGTACACATCTTCTAAAATCTAACAATTTACGTAGATATTTCATGACGCAACTAAAAGTTTTTCCTAATTCTTTTCTATTCTAATAGGGAAACAAAAGAGCTATTAATTGTGCAAATATAAGAATTTAAATTCAAAAAGTATTCACAGAGTTTTATGAAATAGTTTATTCTACTCTTAAACAATAGATTATTATATTGAATTTATAATGGGAATTTAAATATTCTCAAATCAACTCTTTAAATATAAAATGGTCAAAGAATCAGTATTCAGAAGCTAACTTGACTTCCCTACTTTAAAAAGTCAATATATACATTTCTAAAATAGTGTATGCACAGAATTTTGAAGATGCTCGTCTTTTAATTATGTAATAGTGATTTTTTCACTATACTTTACATTTACAAGATATGAATGCAAATGTTTTAAGTATTTTTTAAAAATTCAAAAAAGAATTTTATCTGTAAAATATCTCAAAAAGTAAATAATGATACTCGCTATGATTTTCGATGTATCTTGCGATGTATCATTCTTTATGTATTTTTATACGCATAGAAAAGCCATTGGTCGAACTGCGCTCTTCAGATGGCTTATCTCTATTTTAATAAATAATCTTGTGCAGACGGGAATTCTAAAATAGCCATTTAACCAATAATTAATTTTAATTTGCTGCTAATTTATACGCTGAATTTAAGAAGGTTATAAGACATCTATGTGAAAAATGAACAAGAGAGATTGATTGAAGACAGACTAAGAGATTAAGTTAACGTACAGGAAGCTAGAGAGATTTCAGATGGTCTTACATACGAACGTATAGAATTACATCATATACCAGGGGCAAGGTTAAAAGACCCTGACATCATAATTCAGTAAAGCTGTACAATTAAGTATTTTTGTAGTTAACACGTTTTTGTTTATTTTTAAACTATTTTTTGTTTGTATACTTTTATTTCTGATAACTATTTTTTAAATTAAATTAATGGAATTATCTACTGTAAAAGTACTTTATTAAATAGGAAGATTTCATCCTTATTGGAAAATTGATAAAACAAATATTACTTAAATAGCAATTACTGATAAAGTCAAAATCATCAAAACTTGAGAAAAGAAATGTGAATTCAAGCTTATCCTCAAGAGAATAAAAATAATAATTGTTTATATTTTTGTTTTCAATGTGTAAAGAAGCCTTTTTACCGTTTTTTAATTGTTACTCCTCGCGATCGTGGTAGTATCTTAATTTGTGTAATTAAAATTAAAAAATTTTATAAACGGTATGTATAACAAAGTAACCATTTCCTTGATCATTAATAAGACACAAATAGATGCAAGAATTTTTCTTCATAATTATAATGCTATTATTAATGCTATAATATCTGAGATGAAAATTATTTGTCACGATTATGCCTATAATTAATTCTCGTGCAAAGAAAAAATTTAATGAGTAAGCTATACTTCTTCATACCTTGCGTAAATAGAAAAAATTCATTATGAATGAATTTCTAGAACTTGTGCCTAGAATAATGTTTGCATACTTTCCACATTCGCGAATCCTTTTTACTCCTTTGCCGCAAAAACTATTGTCAATTAACTGCGGAAATTACATTTCCTACGTTTATGTAAAAGATTGCTATTAAGAAATGTATTTTTCACTTTCTTTACAATTTATAAAGTTACCTTATTAATCAAAACTTAAATTTTTTACTTAAATAAATTAAGACTTTTATTAACAACTGTAAGATGTAAACTATCATAACTTCATAGTTTAATTTTCCCATATATATATATATATATATATATATATATATATATCTCAATGTTTATTTTGTTTTCGTACGTGACCAGAGAAATTCTATTTGTATTATATTTATATGTATATACTTCGTGAATTAAAATCAGACAATCGAATAACAAAAGCCTACTGACCAATATACAAATAAATATATTTTCATTATTGATCAATGAAAATAAGCAAAAAAATATGTATATAAATTTTAATAAATCTATTCATCCCAATTCTAAGCTTTTCACTTATATCCGCTACGTTGAACATTATCACTTCATTAAAGTAAAAAATAAAAAGCCTAGAACTAAATTTTTTATTGACACTTAAGTAACAGAGATATCAACATTACTTTCACAGTCTAACAAGCAATTAAATTTCTATTCCATCAAAAAAGAACCTTATTCACAGCAAGATAATTGTCCTTCATACGTAACATCCGAACCATAACAGCCACCCCAATCAAACTACATCCATAACTTAATACTTTTACACCTACTATCCTCTATACACAACACTTATTTAACACACCTATTAATTTCTCTCTCAAACTCAAATTCTACAACCACGCACTAAACAAGAAAAAAAAACCTCGCACTTGCAAAACCCGTTTATCGCACACTCACCGATTTTTTTTTTTTCCTATAGCGCTGCACTCTCTCTCTCTCTCCCTCTAATATATGTACTTTTCAATACTCGTTGCGGGAGGATCAGGCGTCTTCTATCTGCGTTGACTCCCGAATCAAGTCTGCGGAGCCCGTGCGGCTTTCTTCGATCAGCACACAGCGGTAGAGCAGCAGCGCTTTGGACACACACCACCACCTCTACCGAAAGTGAAAGCACACTCCCGTCCGTCACTATGCACAGAGCGCTCGAGTAGTAGTAGTAGTATACATGCACGCGCGTCCGTTTTTCTTTTTTTGCTTTTTTCTCTTTCTTTTTCTTCGTGTCGTGCGCGTCTAACTTGCTCGCGCACTTAACGGATGGATTTTCACTCGTGAAAAACGCGACGACGAATGTAACGCTCTCGCTGCCAAATGCGAGTCTTATATGAACCCCACCACCATACCGCGTATACTGTCGTGTGTGCGCGCGCGCGCGTAGGTCCGTCTTCGCAATGGTATGCGTATAGTAAATCTCCCCGCCAGGTGGTTCTGGGTGTGGATTAGGTGACTCCTTCTTCTTTTTTTTTATATGAGAATGATACGAGGAATAGGGAGAGAGAGAAGATTATGCGAATGTCTGTATAGGAGAACAATGCGATCGAGCGCGTGTGCACAATCGAAGGATGAACGCGTGGTTGTTTTGATGGAGTAGGAAAGTAAGTAAAAAAGATGATGTGGGTAAGTAGACGCAGATGAAAATTTTTTGTGAGAGAGATCCTTTATTTTATGAGTATATTGAAATTTTAAGATTGAAAAAAATGGCTAAAAATAGCACGCTTTGTTAAAGAATAATTTATAAGTTAAATTTATTCTGAGTTTGTAATTCAATGATTATTTTTGAGTAAGTTACAGTTAGAAGTTTAAAAATTGAGAAAAAAATTGCCAGAAAAATTAAAGTTTTCGTGAAGATTTTTTTACTGAACAAAAAGTAAGTTGTAGATGAATTATTACTTTAATTTAATTGAACTTATAGCGAATTTCTTGTAAAATAACAATCCAAGGAACATTGTTGTAATCATAAATAAATCGAGATGATTACACTATGGTTCGTATGACATTTGTGTATATCACAGATCACGTTAACTATCATTTTGAAAGAAAAATTTTCTCTGTAGTTTGTAGAAGTGAAAAGTTAGCAAACGAAAGTGACAGCGTTTTCTCTCAAATTAGAGCGAGCAGTATCTCGCTGTGGTAATTATTTCTCCAGAAAGTTACATATCATCGTTCGTACATCATAACATGTCACATTTGAAAAAAAGTAAATATCCAACTTAAAAAATTATAAATATATAATTTCAATTTATTTATGTAAAATATATTTTAAATAGGTAAATTAACTAAATTGATATAATTAAGTGTTTTTGAACGATGCAAAAATATGAAAATAATTAACAGAAAACAAAAAATAGCCGTGTACATCTTGAACAAATTCAGTTGCCCCGGATAATCCATTAATACGTATTTCTAAAAAATTTTAAGGAAAATAAACGAAGATACCGTCATTTTCTTCTAAAATGAATATTATTAGAATTTCGTGGAGAATTTCTTATTTTAAGGATTTATTAAACTTTGTATTTGTAACTTTGTATACAGTTAGTATGTATTTTGCCGGTATTAAATTACATTCTAATTACTTTATTTTCATGTAGAACAATGCGTAAACCTAATTTTTTATAAGTACATAATTAAAGAAATACCAATGTTTCTTTTTTGTTTTATTTTCAATAGTAAATAGCTAGTAAAAATAGCTAATTTCTGGGTAGTGATGAAACGATTTTTTCGCTCATATTCTCTATTTAATGGAGATAAGGTGACATTAAAATGTTTTTACTAAATTTTCTCTGTAATTTGATCATGTATTTCAAACCAAGTATTAAAAAAAGATAGCTAACTAAAACGTAAACACGAATTATTGGTATTGAGATCGTTTCTCGTCTACGAATTATTGGTATTGAATTCGTTTCTCGTATCGTAGGGGATACAAACGAAAACAATAATTTTTCGTTTGATTATGTCTCTCTTACTCCTCGCCATAATAACAAGCCTCTTATTAGCCATTTTCTACTGAAATAACTGGCCAACTTTTATATCTTTTAAATAGTCATAAATAAGCTAATATAAATTTGTTAAAAAACTTATTCTATTATTCTGTCTATTAAATGCCGAAATGACCGGAAAAATCGTTTCATCCATAGATAGAAATGGCCAAGAAAAGTATCTCATTTTCGGCGATTATAGGTGAAACTAGCTATTTATTAAGCAATTAGTGGAATTGATTTCTACCAGGAGTAAATAGCTACTATTTTTTTATATTAATACGTTTTACATATTCCGCAGATAAAACCGTATTAGTCTAGTGAATATAATGCGCCACCCCCTTACAACAATTGATGTAAGGTCAAAAATCTTGAAGATTCACAATGATTTCGCGAAAAATTAAAAAAAAAATACAATAGGAATTCGTAAAAGATTAACATAATATTGGTATGAGAACCGGTTATTTCAGGAGGAATAATTTAAAAAGATATCAATAATGTATTCGTAGACGGTATTGCATTAATTATGATCCACTGTTATAAATCAATTGTGAAAAATAACTTCTTATTGTTACATTTAATTAATAATTTATGTTTATTAAATAAATTATATATACTTAAAAATTTAATTAAAATTTTTCTTTATTTTGTAAATGTCAAATAGAATCTACTGAATCTCAAAGCAATTTTGAAATTCGTTTTTTTTGAGAATGGAATTCGACGTTCATTTCAAAATCACAATTTTTCTAATTCAAGAATACCGGAAATTCTTTTCTCTAGCGAACCTCACAATTTTCATAATATTGAATTCACACCGGTTTATTATACGAGTATCCAGCCTCCGCATTTGTCGATTAGGCGTTAAAACTTGTATTCGCGCCGAGATCATTAAACTCACACGAACATCTATTCTATTCAGCGCTGTGTCATCTCAGTCTATTGGCCACAAAGAAAAAACAAGGAAGAGATCCGTTCAAGGATACAAATTCTCCATTCTTTCAAAGTCTTTTGATATTAATTAGCATTGGAAATCTACCGAAAGTAATTTGCATTTTCATATGTGTAATATCGCGCATACGTCCCTAGCGTACGTGAGGTATTCCAATTCGTGACCTTTGTCGAAAATGTGATGAAACAAGTTGAGGTCCATAGAATTTGGCATTTTTTCGATACATCATGAGTAAAAATATGACAGTGAATTGTCAATTTTTATTCGAGACAAGGCTAAAAATAAGTTGAGCCGTGTTAACTGTGCAATCATTATTTACGGTTAAGACACGATTGAGGTTTAATTTTAGTTATAAACGATGATGAGCATTTTCTTTAAAATTACAATGGATACTCATTTGTTATAAACTCGTGCAAATGGATATTGTAGTTACATGATTTTACGGCACAAACAGATTCCTAGATTTCTTCTTGCAAAAACACAATTATCTACAATTAATTGTCTATGAATCTATATACTTTTGACCTTCAAAACGCACGAAGCAGAAAATTTGGAATACATTAAATCACATTTTTATCAAAATTTTTTAAACGTCATTGTATTTATCATGAGGAAAAGAATATTAATATTGTTAAAAACAATTTAATTTAGAAATTTTAATAACTATTTACGAATTAAAGCAGGAACAGCGATAACTTTGACAAATTTCGACTGAGTCACAAGCGATTAACTTTTTTAATTATAATTTAAATAATTCAAGTTACATGCAGAAAATTTGGAATATATTAAATTACATTTACATGAAAATTTGTTGAATGTTATTGTATTTATCACGAGGAAAAGAATATGAATATTGTTAAAAACAATCTAATTTAGGAATTTTAATGACTATTTACGAATTAAAGCAGGAACAGCGATAACTTTGACAAACTTCAACTGACTCACAAGCGATTAACTTTTTTAATTTATTCAAGTTACACGCAGAAAAGGTTTCGGGATTCACGTCTTCTTCGACGCATTCGAATCTTGAAAATATCAGAATAATACAGGAAAGTCAGAGCGAATATTGCACTAAATTATTGTCAATTCTGTAGTCTGGAAGTAATGTCGCAAAAACATATATCTTCAGATACTCTTGTATCGTTATTCATTAACAACCCGTTAAACATACATCCTAAACGAATTCCGAACTAAAGACGTAAAAAGCAACTCGCGCGTGACACGAGCCTCGACTCCTCGTTAGCGGTTTTATAGCGATGAGTCGCCCCCACGTAACACCTTGTACGATTATAATGCGATAGTATAAATCTCCAACAATGTGGTTTTCTAGCACTTCTGCGCTGCTATTCAACCAGACAATGAAAAGGTAAGAGTGCAGCGATAGAAGTTTTCTGAAACGTTACAAAAGTTAACAATTAGCGGGTAAGTATAATATGCTGCGTGTTTCGTAAGGTTATGGGTAATATTGGTTTAAGAATAGAATTTAAAGCTAATGGATTAGTAGATACACGAAGAACAGTTACTTTTCTGAGTATAATACAAAGCCGCTGAATTTTCGAAATTCAGCCAATGAAGTAATACTTAAAATATGTATTTTTATCTTCTGTTGTACTACTTTCTGATAACGGACAAAGAAGCTGTAACGGGAAAACCCCCAGATCCTCTTATTATTTTCCTTATTGCCAAATATACGCAAATCAATAACTTTTTAGTAATAAATTTATTTGAATAACATATTTTTTGTATTCTACGAAATTATAAGGTGGGCTTTACTAAGAATACACTCGACAATGTCAACCAGAATGATTACCGACCTTTAATGGAAAATTTGTAAAGAATTTATTTATAATCTCATTGATCTGCGTCACGCAGATTTTGGTGATAAAAAAGCTAATCAGTCTCATCGTGGTTTTCCGAATGTAAAGTATATAGTCTACGGAGATGTCTACCTTTCGAGACTTTTCTTTATTCAATAAAATGACAACATCTTTAGATATTTATAAGTTTAAGTACTTAAAATTTCAAAAGAAAAAATCATACACAAATACATATTTTATTCTCATGCGAGATCCCTTTCAAATAATCGTTTGAGAACTCTAGAAGGTTATGGAAAATAACTAGGGTTCAACATTTATGCAGTATTATTAGCATAATCATAATTAGCATAAGTTTCGATATTTGGCATTCTATTCCTTAGAACATACTTTTCTTTTGTGATCATTAGCCTACGTACATAGCAAGTTTTATCAACTATTCCCAGAGTAAAATTTATAAAAATGCTTCATAAGTTAATGGATATCTAATATATATATATTATACCATGCAAAATTAAAGACATCTATAATTGTATAATCAATAGATGTTTATTAAGCAGGAATACTCAACGATATATGTGTCAAGGTTTATTTTTATAAGATGTCCTTGTATTCTATATCTTACTACCTGGATATCTGAAATACGTAGCCTATTCAACTTTTTTATAGACTAGGCTTATTGTATAGGTTCAAGTATTTATTTTCAAAATTATAGCTAATTTGTTCATCAAAAACGAAATTGTTTTTAAAGTTAGAATCATATACGTCATTCGACGTAGACCTATGAACTTTACAGGGTTAATAAAAGTTGGCCAATAGAGATTTCTTACTACTTGTGCATGACAGCTACGTGTATCAATTTTCTCGAATTATATTCTTTCTTCTTATGTTTATTTTAAGCATTTTGAATATAAATATTGATTAAATATTATAGCTATTACAGAGAACAATGAATTACAGTATCAAATATATAAGATAGGTATATTAAGTATATACGTTAATTATTTACTAAAAAGTATTACATATGAGTGATATATTGTTTATTTATTTTTTACGCCATGTTTACGTATATACTTATAAACAAAATTGATGCAAACGATGGTGCTTAAACTAGCAGATAGAAATTGAACAAGGTTTTCTTTAATTTTTTTAATTTTTACAACTCCTTGAAAGTAAAAAAGAGATATCACATATCGATGCTCCAGAAGAAGAACATTAATAAAAATTTGTCTTCCTGTAAAACACGAATAAAAATTTGTCTTCCTGTAAAACACGAATAAAAATTTGTCTTATTGAAAAACATGAATAAAAATTTGTCTTATTGAAAAATAAGAATAAAAATTTGTCTTAT
>JAYJLV010067946.1:0-16182 GCA_036873485.1 Torymus texanus
AGAGAGAGAGAGAGAGAGAGAGAGAGAGAGAGAGAGAGAGAGAGAGAGAGAGAGAGAGAGAGAGAGAGAGAGAAGTGAGACAGGTCGAGTGTGCGAGTGAGAATCGAAGGTGGATTTTCGTAGGATTTTCCCTGAAGAGGAGGACAGTGATTGCGTTTGGGTATATAGGGTATCTCTCTGTGTATGTCTACCGGTGCGCGCGCGCACAAGTGAGTAAGAGAGGTATGTTTATCGCTGTTTGACTCTTGTTTCACTTTATTTTCCGCGCACGAGAGTGGATCGACGATAGAGCGTACGGGGCGCAGAGAAAGCGGGGAAAATAATTTAGTCCCGGGGTTTTATACTCGAGCTATTGCTTGCTATACGCTGGAATGAAGGAGAAATAACGAATCGGAGAGCGCTTTTTTGCGGCGCATTTACAATTCACGTTTACATACACGCTTTACCGAGAGCAAAAGAGCGAAAGAGAGAGAGAGGGGGGGAGGGGGGGGAGAGGGAGAACTGGGTGGAACTAATAAAAAGCTGCGCGCATTTTTATTCAATCGATCGAAGCGAACCGATAATACAGTTTTATTTTACAGCTGGATTTTTTTACCCTTTATTTCGCAGAGAAGCGACGACAAATGGAATTTTGACGAAGAGCTCGCGGGAGCGGAAAATGTGCGATGTTGATTTAGGCACTTTGACTACCGCGCGCAACGCTCCAGGGGAGGGCAGCGGGAAAAAAGTGGGCGGTGATGTGCCCTGGTGTGCTTCTATTTGTTTCGCAGCTTTGATGAAATGTAGTCCAATTGCGGAAGCAAAGGAAATATTGCAAATTCGTCAGGGAGAGGCGAACATTCGCGTGTGGACCTTTTCCGAAATAAACCTGCGCCCACGCGATGACAGCCAAGGACAATTGCGATGTTTTATTTGGAACGGGGAAAATGAAGAATGTGCAATTTCGCGTTCAAATGGCAGGAGTGAATGTTATAATATCTGCGATATTGTTTGAAAATTTGATTTTTTTTTAAATTTCTATATTGAATCGGAATAAAGTACGCGTTAAAGTTATTTCATTTCTTGAATTATTTTGTATACGGTCACCCAATAAATGACGATATTTACAATTTTTGTGAAATAACGACATTCAACGCGTTTCGTCCGTATTATTACCTTTTTTCTGGGGTTATCAGCATGATCAAATTAGTTAGTGCCAATATAAAAGTTTGTTTTAATCAGTTTAATAACGCAATTTTGATAAATAGAATAATGAAATTCTTCTTATACTAATCTAATTATTTTGTTTAAAATACTCAAATTCAAGAATAACAGTTGTTGTAAAATAGTTTTATCAATAGTAAAATCAAGTACATATGTATTAAATTTATATTCATATCAGGATATCAGATTATTTGTAATTCACATGCAAATATATTTATATAGGCTATAAATGTCATCCATTGAAAGACCATTATTCTATGAGTTGGAAATCTAGTGATTCAAGGAAATTATGGAAAGTGATCAAAATTTTCTATTAACTTGATGGATTTTTTGTGTCACCTGAAACCATAAACCTGAACATAAAAAGAATCAGAAATATTTTAAAAGATATCAATAGAATAACTAGTTATTTTGAAAATAAAAAATTGCAGATCCTTATTATTATGGTGTTTCCAGAATAAAATGTTTAAAGTTAAATTTCAAAATTAAAAAGTATTATTTGACAATTGTGTCTGTTAGGTTATAATTATTAAAACAAATTAAATCGTACGATACCAATAAAAATAGTTATTTGTATTAAAAATTCGAGAACTAAAATCGTTATTTATCAGAAATGCTGAAACAGTTCGATAATAAAAAAGAAAATGCATTGAATTATCACTTGTATATTATTTCTCAAATGAAAGCCATGAATTTTCAAATCAATGGATTGTATTTATGATATGAGGAATTGGAGTAAAATTCACACGGAGAAAAATGTTCGATGAATAATTATTATAATATTTATTTCGAGGGGGATAAACTCGCATTGTGAAGTAAGTAATAAGTAATATGAACTCTAAGAAAAATTAATAGTTTTGGTTATAAAGTTTAATACAGTAGTGTAGTAAAAATTTTCATTTTGAAAAATTAATATATTATAAAGTAATTTTTAGTGTATATTTTGTAACATTTTTATAAGATGTATAAATACATCGTATAGTAAAATTTCGAAATCGTGATATTTGATAGAAGAGGTACTTAGCAATTTTTACGAGCCAGTATAGTAAAAATTAGCTGAGTCATTTGTTAATGTTGTTATTCGGCGATGACCTCAAAAGAGATGTATTTATCATTTCGTTCTTCAAAATTAATCAGGATATTATAAATTATATGTTTTTACAACTATTTTTTAATACCAAAAACTCATCCAGAGCATTATTTCCGAACAAATATGGTTAATAAATTTATTTAATTCAATGTTCTTCTTAGAGGAAGAAGCAAGGTGTAGCATAGGATATAAACGAGTCGAAACATTATGCGTATGAGCACACCTTGGCATAGCGATAAGACTGCGGTTTCCGGATCCGCAGACTATGGGATTCGAATCCGTTCGGGGTCACTTTTATTTTTTTCATAAATTAAAATATCATTTCTTATTAATTTAGCTTAATATGTATGTGAAAGGTGTAGTCGAAAATTTGCTATATTTCAAGTCTGTCCTCCCGTTCCTATGGAGTATAGTAAATTTTAATAGTAGATTACGTTCTAATTTTTCCTCAAACATTTTTCTCCGTGTGCTATTCATCACCTATAACATATCGTGTCAAGTCAATATCAATAAGAACCAGACCGAAGAGCAAACTCCCACGAATCCCTGCACGGTTATTACGAGCATTAATCCGGAAGTTCCGACAACAACGTTGACAGAATAGATCGATATCTAATTAATTTAATGGACCGACTCGCACGTGTCGCGAATCAAAGCCGGGAAAATCTAACGGCCGCTTGGGCGTGAAATCGAAATACACGTGCAGTCGAACACAACACATCACACGCTATTCAATAGTTCATTTTGTCTATACACCGCCCGTTTTTTGTGATTCAGTCATTCCTTTATCACGCCAATCGCATATAATCAAACGTTGGAACAAAAAAGAGTAACATTCCTCACTAAGAAGCATCAGTTATTTATTAATATACTAGCAGTGTCTATATGAGCGTTGCGCGCGCCCTATCGTGGGCAAATCAAGTTTTACATGTCCATTTCAACTCGACCAATCACAATCATTAGAGGTGACAATCTCAAGTTCATCGCTTTTTTCTATAGGAAACTTTCCAATGTTCAGAACTAGAGAAAAAACTAGAAAAATTAATGTGGTAATTACAATAGTTTAGGTGACTTTATCGTTCAAGATTTTAAATACATTCTTTCTAGTGAAACTTTTTATTATTACAACGTTTTAAATAAAAGTGTATTTTACATAGGAAGTTAGTCTTTTCAAACTTTTTTAGTAAAATTATTTATAAATCACAAAAAAAGTATTCCGTAAAATAAAAATAAGTGTAAAAAATTGTACTACAATTAAATGCAAAATTTTGCAATTATACTAACCAATTAAACTTTGTTTTTCTAAACTTACAAACTGCTTTATGAACTCTGCAACAACGTTGAACATGAATGAATTAATGAATGAATTTTCATATATTTTCTTTCTCTCATTTGTAAATTCGGAAGTTACTGTGAAACGGTCTTTGTCATGAAAAGAAAATCCAACATCACCAAGTAAACATTCCACGCTGAGCTTCCAACGCAAACATAAGCTTTTGTTTATGCAAATAAATTCTTCCCTCCAAATAAAAAGAACGCTCACGAATATTCATCCGTTCTAATAATACGTTTTCTTGGCAGCGCGTTCGCTCATTAAATTAGAAACGACGACCATTCAGTCACTCTCTCTTTCCCTTCCACTTTCCGACGCTAGAAAATAATCCCTAATGCACCGAATCGACCAATAAATAACGCAATTAACACGACGAAACGACTATCGTCTCCTTATACAGTCTAGAATGAAATGCTAATAAAAAAACTTAGAAAGACGCGTTCATTCATCGTGGCCACGTAAATAAAACAGCTGCACGTACATACGACTTCGCGTTTGATTTATATATAATCGTTCGTTATTCTTGCCCTGTCTTTCTCCGCTTGCCGCCGTGTGCGAGTGTATACATATATGTGCGCGTACACGTGTGAGAGCCAGAGAAAGAGAGAAAGAGAGAGAGAGAGAGAGAGAGAGAGAGAGAGAGAGAGAGAGAGAGAGAGAGAGTGAGAGATTAATCTCGTTTTGTGACCCTATTCTTCTCTCTGCTCCCTCGCCTTCTTCATACCTTTTGCGTTTTTTCTTCTTCCCCCTTCCCATCTCACTCTCTCTTTTTCGTCTATTGAAGAATTCGCCTTTTTTGGTCGCTTTTTCGACTTTGATTCTCTTTCACTTACCGCTATCTGCTTGCATGCACGTTATCGAAATTACAGATTTCGAATGGCATATCTACTCGCTCTAATCATACGAATCATAAAACGTTGTTTTTTTGTAAAAAGAATTTCTCTTACCTGTTTGAAAGTGTTTCGTGTACACGCAGTTTGAATTTTTATATTGAGAATTTTGTATTCTATTATAAATAATGTATATTAAGTTTGTTGGATATTAATTTACAATGTTATTGTTTTCGACACATTTCAATTCTTTTAACACTACTCAGCGGAATCTTGAAGAGGTAAAACTCTTTTATTAAATATAATATGACGTTGTACTTAATTGACTCGAGCATTAAAGAAGACGCTCAGTCAATCAATCTTTTTAGCTCTCGCTTTGATCTTGTTGCTCTATTTTTCTCGTTAACTTACGCTCTAATGGAATGAAGAAATATAGCAATTGTTAAATGATAGTTGTTGATCAAAAGTATGTTTGATTATTTGAAAATATATGATTAAAAATATTTGTCATTTGTTTTATTTAGTAATGGAAATTAAAAGTAGTTTATTTTAAATCATCAATTATTGATTTTATGAACGAACTACTGTAACATAATACTCTAATAAATTAAGAATAGTTTATTTTGCCAAAACTATAGTCATTTATTTGATAGAAAATAATTGTTGTGACCATGATCACAGTAATGATGATTGGCGGAGGACGAATCCCGCCCCGACACTTATAAATATTATAACGCATGTCCGCATACCGCCACACACGCATGTATACACAGAGCAAAAACACGACGATGAGAAAATGTAGACGACGAGGCTTTAGAGACATTCAGATTTAAAAAAAACTCTTCCAGACGATGAGATCTACACTAATTAGTTTAAATATGATTATTTAGAGTAAACTCTTATTACAATTAACGCTTTAATTCGATGCGAATCTTAGTCGTTAACTTTTAAAAGCGCAACGTCACATTATAAATAATGCCAACATATTTTTGCCTCGCTTTACATAAACTTGCTCATATATCATTCCTATTATCTTTTAAAGCCTCACATAATTACGTTCTTTCGCATTAGTTACCACGCGTCATTTTATTATTCATCGATTTTTTAATCTCAAACTTGCTCAAACACTACCAACAACCTAATCAATCAATTTAACTAAATAACGTCTCGCAATGTACTTTTCTCCCTGGGCCGTCTATCACTTCCCTCGTTCCCGGTCTCTCCTTTCTTCCAGAAAAATCAATTCGCGCGTCGCGGCGCGAAGAAGGATTTTCAAAGGGCCTTTCTCGTGGAGAAAAAGCTCTTTTTCTGTAGTTTTCGCTCCGCACTTATTTCTCTGCCGCGCCTCCATTTCTCACACTCGATTTTCCCTGATTTCGCAAGAAATGCAATATCTCAAAAGATCATTTACGATTGTCTCGCGTCTTTTATTATTCTATCATACATTGCCATTATAAAGAAAATGTAAAAGCGCGTTATTGTTGCACATATACTCGTTAGTCCTTTATATAATTTTTTTACGTAATCATTTGTAAGAAAACCATTTTAATATAAAATTCTCGACATATCAGTTTATTGCTATCTTCATATATTTAAAAGCTTCTTGTCATCATTTCAACGGGCACCTTGATTTCAAATATTCCGATTTATTCTTGGAAATATCCCGACGCGTCTCGACAATTTTCTATATTGCAGACTAAGAATATACAATCGCTTTCAATATTGTCGAAGAGGGATTCACAACAAAGGAATTGAAAGAAAGTTCGATTAAGCCTGCTAATAAGAAGCCAGGACATTTTCCAGCTCGCTTTCCCGCTTATTAATTTGAATGCACCTCGAGAAGTAATCAATAGCAAATTGCGAATTGGACGTCTTTGTGTGTCGATTTCCGCGGAAGTAAGTAATCTTGCACTCAGATAAGGAAAAGCCATGGCGCATGCGGAGAAACACAAGTAGAACTGAATTCGTCGCTCAATCCGCTAAATCAGTTTCTCGTCGTTCCATAATTCTCGTCGGTACAGTTAAGCCGTCGAGAGTAAATTAAATGATTCATCAAAAGGCGCAAGTATAGCGAGCGCGCGCGTTCCTAAATTCCGTGCTGCCCGAGCGAGTATATATATATGTGAGAGTGAAAAAGAAGGAGAGAAAATACGCTTCCACTGCACTTCTATCGCCTCTTATATACCCATTCTATATTTGGACGTAAATGTGAGTGGCCCCGGAGTCTTGGGCTCACAGCTGCGCGATCGGAACAGATTAGACACTTTCTACGAATCTATATGGGGGCTTTTCGGTGTTAAATTGTTTCGCACGAATTATTATGGGTGGAAAAATTGAATCTCAGCGTTGATTGTATAATTTTCACATGAAAACTGATATTTTTATATAGAGAATAAAATCACTTATGACTTTGAGCAAAAATTAGATAATAATTAATTATTATTTAATTACCTTTAGTTCTTAAAGATATTTTTAAGTATACTTACGAATACGTTAACAGACATATTATATTCAAATCATGAAAGGCCCCAGCTTACCTAAAAGAAAAAGAATGTAATGTTATTAAGGTTTCCAATATACAATGCACGTAAGCTATAAATATACTCAAAGATATATACATCGTAGTTTATGTAATGGAGTCGACTATTTTAAAAATTTATTACAATCGACGTGTTATAAGTTATGAAACAGAAAACCTATCCGAGTGAATTGAATTGTAATGCAATTATGCTGTAAAACGGAAGATTTAGAGAGATTGCTTTTGCATGATTTTTACAGCGGTGACATTGTGACACACATTTCAAACAATGACTATAATAGATTTGATTAAGAATATCGGATAATACTTTTTCATAATAATTACAGGTTGATCTTTCATTTTTATTATTTCTGGCCTTGTTCATCATTCAAATACTAGTTGTTGATGTAAAAACTCCTCATTTCTTAAAGATAAGTTTTTTATTGAATTATTTAAGTATATATATTCAAATTTTTTAATAAAAACTTGTATTACATTAATATATTTTTAAAAATTGTAAAAATGTATTCCATCACAAATTTGTCTCTATAACAGTCGTTTGAAATTCAAATCCACTTATATATTTCAAAAAGTACTTAAATCCGAGTATTTTTTTCAACTGCATTCATTTGGCCAACATCCTAAATCCCGGCCAAATGAAAACAGCACGCACACTTGCGCAGTGTCCATCAATTTACTTCTGCAAATTCTTTATCCCTCCCTCTCTCTCTCTCTCACTTTTAATCGAAAAATCGGGTACGCGAGTTTCGCGTCGTGATTTCCCCCCGAAATCTATTCACTCGTGCGTAAAGCCTGGCGACAGATGGGGAAAATCGCGGAAACGCGCGCGTGCATTATCGGCGAGTAAAAGTCAAAAACGGCGAGTATAATAGCCATAATATGAGAACGCCAGGAACTATACGATTTGATGTGTGTATGTGTACTCGTACAAATAGAGATTGAGGGAGGAAGGGGGAAGAATATAAGGTGCAAAGCAAACGCGTTGCGTAATAACGTATATATATATACGAGGTCTGCTCGCTGGCGCGAACGTTTGCACATGTGCGCATCATGTATACACACGTAGGCTGCGATGGTAGAGGAGGAGAAAAGCAAGTTTATTGCTCGAAAAAATTTGTCGGCACGCGAGCTCTTGTTTGGCGAGTGTGTTAATTATTCGAACGAAACGCGGTAATTTGGGTAAGACCGTTTTGTTGATTGTTTATAGACTAGGTACGACATATTAGTGTCGTAAATAAAAGTTATAACTTTTCGGACAGAGGAAAAATTATTGTTCGACTAAAGATTTTTGTTATAGCTTCCGATTACGTCGGTATTTGTGCATCCTTGATAAGTTTACCAATGCATCATTATTTTACATAAGTAAATATGTTTTATTATTATTATAGAAACGATGTAAATGAAATTAGTTCAAGGACCAGTTTGCACAAGTGTTACATATTTTTTCTACAATAAATAACAAAATTACAACTGACATTAAATACAGTTAAAATTAACTTTTATTTTATTATCTTTCAGAAACATTTCAACATTCATAACAGATGTTTTTAATATTTATGAGTATTAAAAAATATGATTCATTAAACAAATACGCTCGTAAAACTATATTTCGTTTATTTCAGCTTTCAATTCGCAGAAAATGCCTTTGAAATCTAATAAACGACTTACTCGTATATTACAGCTTTAAACTCTTTTACAGCATTCTTTTCTACGTATTATGATTATGAAAACATAACATAATTCGAAAAATATGCAGCTGCGTATACTCTATTTTAAAAAATATAAATATGCTCCGGATCTCATTGTTACTCTTAAAATAAGCTTTTTGTTATAAGAGATACAGTTTACACGCGCGCACTCGAGCAATTCGCAATTAAATCGCATTTCCCACGTTAAATTGAATTTACCATACAATGCTCGAGATCCGAAGACCACACAATAAACGCACATTTCATAGGCATCATCGCAAGTTATACACGCAGGAAAGATAGAAAGAGAAAAGAGAGCGAGAGAGAGAGAGAGAAAGAGTGCCACGCGACGTTTTCGAGGTGCGAAAAATGTTTAGCAATATTAAACTGTCGGATGACGTGAAATATCGAGTTAATGAATGTTTATTTCATGTAAATTCTCGCATTCAGCCGTGGCAATATCTTTGTAACACGATATATAGCTGTATTTTCTATTTATGAATCGTAAATGCGCGTGCGCCGAGATAATGCGTTCCCGTTGAAAGTAAAATGCAATAGTTGTTATTCAAATACGAATTCTTCATATTACCTGTTTTTCTGCCTGGCAAAGCAAAAATCTAACACCGATGTCACAAAGTTTCAATATATATATATATTTACAGCTCTGGGAAATTCCACGTTACAATAAATTCCAAAAATACTTTACTATTTTTAGTTGTGTTATTTTGAAATTAAAAATCCATTCAGTAGCATATTTGAAAAGCCATATTTAATTGTAGAACTGTAATAATAAATAATAATCAAATATATTTATTTAAATTTTGGAGTTTTTCATATAAAAATAATGTAATATTTAGAAGATAATTAATGAGAAAAAATAATTTTTCTTTCGTAATCAAAGCTGAATTTTCGATGAATGGAAGAAAATTAATTAATACCAAGTCTATAAAGTAGATAAACGTCTTTGATAATCGAAATTTCAATCTAGAAAACTTCTTGCCATTACTTTCCTTTACGTCAGCATTCGCGCTCCCGTGCATTTCTTCTGTTTTGTGATTGCCCTCTTTTTCTACCTCGGAGTTTCTTTTTTAAAAACCAACCCGATAATGACACAGAACGGAGGGACCGAGCCGAGAAAAACACGAAACTCTTTTGTCGTTGTATCCGTCCTTTTATATAAAGTCTAATAAGGGCAAGAAGATAATTATGAAAATGAAATTCAAAGAGAAACATAAAATACAGTAATGTAAAAAATTGTAAAGCGTAAATATTTCTCTTTGAAATAAACTAAACAATATTTTTGTTCTGTTTTAATTAAACCATAAAAATGCTTGCTGTATGATATTCTATTACACAGTAGAAATACCAAGAATGAATTTAAAAATCTTATTACATAATAATTATATAATTTACTAATTTAATTATGCACTATATTTATTATAAAATTATTTCCAATTATTCACTTTATTTAGCGTCGTATTAAACTGACGAAAAAAATCTTTACATGCGATTCTCGATGGCCGAGCAGGGAGGATGAGGGGGTGGGCAGGAGGAGGGAGGAGAAAAAGGAGTAAGGAGGGACGAAAAAAGCAGAGAAGGGAGAGAGAGAGAGAGAGAGAAAGACAGCTGAAACGAGAAAGAGGGGAAGAGAGAAAGAGCGAGAGAGCGAGAGAGTGAGAGAGAAAGAGAGAAGAGGCAATGAGAACGGAGGAGAGAAGCCAAACAAAAACTCGTTCCCGCGCAAACGTCGCCGCCGCTGCTGCTGCTGCACAGGTACAGGCTCTCTCTCTCTCTCTCTCGCTCTCTCTCTCCTTCTCTCTTCGCCTCTTCGCTTCGTGGATTCTCTCGAATAAGTGCACTTGGTAGAGAAACTCTTGCTTAGTTTGAAATTCATTTGCATCGGTATTGTTAAAATGGAAACATCCAAAACAAACAAATTTAATTTTTATTTTTTCATTAACGTAATTCAAAAAAGTGGAAATTCTTTAGCAATTATTTTAATAATATAAGCCTAGATATTATAATTTTAAAATCACTTCAAACTGGAACGAAAGGAATAAAGTGAGTTAATATATCAAATCGACAAACATTTTAAACAAATCATACTAAACTTCTTGTCCATATTATTAATCAATAAAAATTCTAGACACGCCTCACGCTGAAATTCTGATTTACATTCCAGTTGAACGTAACATTGAAATTCGCATACATTGAGAGATAAATTCAAGACATTTTGTTGAGTTTGATGAATGCAGGTTTTGAAGTTTTTATATTCGTAGAATTTTTGCTGGAAAATTATTACGCAACCACCAATATTGCAAATTAATCTTATTAGATACTGTTTTTACTTTTTTACAAAAATTGAATATTTCTTTCTATAATACAAAAAGTATATTTTCACGTAATTGTCATATTAAACACGCACTATGACTTTTAATTCCCACCCGCACAGTTGAGCATCACCGCACTACTTCTTCTCACAGCGCTATACACCCATGTCTTTCTAAATAATTAATAATTGTAATTAACTGCAAAAGGAATCCGGTCCCTCCCAATCAGTCTCCTACGCGCGCGCGCGGAAATCTCGCTCTCCCTCTCTCTGAAAGATTCAGAATTCGTTCTCGGAATCCGCTGCATTTATACATCGCTTCGTGATGTGTACACGCGGGAGCAAGCTCACAAGTATCAGTGTGTGTGTGTGTGTGAGTATATGTCGATAGCAATCAAGCGGTCGCTCGACCCTGTGCACAAATCCCCTGCGTGATGACGCGCGCTTGCACTCGCTTGCTCGTGCCTTTGCGAAGTGTATACATATATATAAACGCGATCGCGCGTCGATATACCGACAAATAGACGAGATTCCTTTTTATTGCACGTGCACGGAGAGCGCCCAGAAGTCAAGGTGACGACAGTTGACCTCTCTGCAGCAGCCTGAACACATCGACAGGCTTGGCCACACACAATGGAATTTCGATGATTTTCTTCAACGGATATAGCTAGAAACTCCACGTTTGCATCCTCTCTCTTATTGCTTTAGATCGGTTCGATGATTCAGAGCAAATATAGTTGTTACTCATTTTCGTGTGCAATTGGATGATTAGTTTGGAGATACTTGTCGATAGAACAATAGTTTTTGTTATTTTTGTGGCTAATATTAATTTTTTATATAAAACGCTTTCAATATATTCGATTCATATGCTATTTAATTATTTTCAGTTTTATACAGTAACAGTTTTATTCTCAAGTGTTTTTATAGTGAACGAGTGATAATCAAGAAGGAATCGATAATCTTATGTTTATGAGTTCAATCAAATAGCGAAAAAGAATGTATGCATTATTATCATCATTGTAATGCAATGTAAGCCAATAAGCTAATACAAATAATAATTAATTACATACCTAAATAATAACAATATGGACTCCAGTTGTATAAATAATAAAATATCTCGCTATATGTTGTTATTATCAATATTATAGTCTATATGTAAGTTTTGATTATGCAAAGTATGAAATGATCAGAAATTTCAAATGGCATTTTACTATATATGTATTGAAAGAAAGAAAAAATATTTTTTAATAATGTTTTCATTACTTTATAATTGTATAATGCAACTTAAGCAAAATGTTCTATTTTGATACCTAAACAACTTATTTTACGTGTATAGCTAATATTTAGAATTTCAATAAAAACTTTATAATTTTACAAAGAAAAATAACAATAACAATTGTGCAACTATTTGCACAAGTTGAAACAATTCAAAACAGAACTAAAGTTTAGATAGCGTAATACGATTAACAATGAGAATTCATTCTGAGATTAGATATAATTGGGTTAATTAGAGGAACAACTTCAGCCATTCATAAAATAATGGCTCCATTATATATACGGATTTTCTTGAACAGCTTCTGGGTTAATGCATCGCTTGATTGGTTAAATTATATAAATAAAGAATGTTATAAGGACATTATTAATTTTGAACAGAAAAGTTATGAATATTCATCGCGCTATTGTTAATAGGACGACGACACATACAAACACTGGCATCAGTAATTAAAAAGCGCACTACCACTGAAATATTTTCCACAAAAGCGCATCGATAATTGAGCAATTTTTGAAATTCGCCAACGACGAGCGAGATGGAGAGAGAGAGAGAGAGAGAGAGAGAGAGAGAGAGAGGGGGGGGGGGGGGTGGGTTACCAAAGGAGTTGCGCCACTACCCAATTATTGCTGCAAACGATGAATTTTCACCGAGGTCGCATAATGGAATTACTTTCGGCTCGTCGCGCTGCCTGTGGAAATGTTATTCCATGATGGGGTGTTCACATATACCCCACACATAAACGTTCATACATACACATACAAGCGAGAAAGAGAAGAAGTAGAAAGGAGTAGACGTAATCGATGGAAGTCCGGCCTCGAAGAAACTTTTTGTTTCCCCTTTTCTCACAGCTTCTCTCTCTCTCTCTCTCTCTCTTTCTCTCTCTCTCTCTCCCTCTCTCTCTCTCTCTCTCTCTTCGCCGAGACCCGAGATTATCTTGATCGGCGCGCTATACATTGGTATGGACGGAAAACGAAGGAAAGAAAAAAAATGAAATCTCTGTTTTCGAGTGTGTCACGTCGGTCCACAATGGCGGCTCGCGAGCCTTTCATCGACGCGTCCCTATATGTATATATACACACACACACACACACACACACACACACACACACACGCCGATTATGACGGCGTATAGTTTACGCCCTCTGCGTTCTTATGTAAATGCGGAGGTTCCTTTGAGACCCGCACATACACACGCAGAGCTCGTTGTTGTTGGCGAGAGTAGTTCCGTCCTTTGATGTCGCACATCACATACACACGTACACACAACGTTGTGTACAACGGGTTCGATACTTTTGTTGTCTACTCTTCGGTCGTTTCTTGGTCCCTTATTTTCTTCGAGTCAAAATGCAAATAGAGTTATTCAATCACGGCTATTTTACGCTAAATGAAGTTCGAAAAGTCGAAGATAGATAGTTGTATCAAGGTAGCTGTTAATATCTTGATGGTTTATTGCGCAGACATGATTTGAAGATACAGGAAATAATTTGAAAAATGGATTTTACTGCAGAAAATTTTTGAACGCGAATTTCTTTATTGCGATTAACTTCATCCATTAAGGCTTTTAAAAGCTTTATATAACAGAGTATTGATTATCTAGAACTGTTATGTTGAAAAACTATAGAGTATAGGTAAAAAACGGAAAACGCGTATTTGTATAGCTCAACCATTCATTATGTCGCTTTTACGTCATTTATAATTAACTGCAACGCAGCATCGAAAAATATGTCAAAAATAAAGGAGATAAATAAAGGTAATCCTCTAGTTTAGTAAACGGAAGCATAAAAAGTTTTCGCGAACTATATAAATGCATAATGCAACCTTTATCGTTACGCTCAAGTAAAGTTCACAGCTCCCAAGCTATACTTAAAAGTACCGCAAAATCCTTAAGTATATTGTAAAGTCTTTTACTGCAGTTAAAAGTGTTTTTGTAATATCTGAAAAATATTTAACTAGACTCGCTTGGAAAAAAAATGTTATTGTTGCGGTTATATACTTTTGCAAACTATATATACATACGGTAACAAGTAATTACTACTCTCAGAAGTCCTTAATAATATAAAGATCCTTACCATTCTATTTCCGAAAATTCTTTGCGAAAGAGAGTAATCAAGACGAAACCACATGCATCGCTTTACGAATCCGATTCGAGATTCACACGAAACAAAAGTTGGCGAACGACGGGAAAGAGCCCAATTAGCCTCGTAATGACTTCCGTTAAAATTTCCATCGAAAATTCATCGACAGAGCCGGCCGAAGAAAAGCAACAGCAAAAACTTGCCTTCCGTATAGCTTGCGCCAAATAACTAAAAAAAATGAGAACGAAGGAAGGAGAGGGGAGAAAAAAATTTCGTCGCGTAATACGTCTCTCTCGTTTAAGCGACTCGTAATGCGATATGGTAAGAAGCCCCTGCTGGAGAGGCAGAGACGCGTTCGGGATTTAAAGTACAAACGCAACGGGGAGGGTTGCGCACAAAGCTTCTCTATCTCTCTCTCTCTCTCGCCTTGGTGCGCCTAAAAAACGAAGGGGGTGCTGACGACGACGACGACGCTAAACGCGAACATGTGTGCGTGTGCGTGAGGGTGTGGTCGTGAGAATACGAAGAAAGGAGAGCGACGAGACGCGCGGGTGTACGCATAGGGCAGGACAGAGAGGGGCGAATTTCTTCCGTTATATCGCGATCGAGTGGATCTGTGATTCGAGTCGCGTGGTTTTTCCTCACTTTTACTGCGGAAATCGCGTGAATGCCAACGACGCACTGAAAAGATTGTTTCGACTTGGCTTTCTAAGTTCATTGATCAATAAGCGTGTTTGGGATGAATGTCAAATTAATTGAAAACTTGCTAAAAGAATTAGAAATTCATGGAGGAAAGAATGTAATACTTTAAGACTTTTAGAATTTGTATATTATTTTTTTACAAATTGGTTTTCATTTCATTGTTAGTCTACGTTAATCACGCACTATTTGTTAGTTTAATTCAATTTATGTATACTACTACACTCAAAGCACTGTTAATTAAATCCTTAATTACGCGGATCGATAAAATAATTTAGTCCATTGCAACAATTAATTACCCAGATTCTAATTAAAAGTTTAATTCATAAGACATTTTTATCATTAGCAAAAAAAAAACATTTTCAAGTAAAGAGTCAAAAAATTGAGAGACTGTTTTTCTTTTTGGCTTTTTAATGAATATATTTTAAGTCCTGAATTCAGTTTTATTTAATAATAGGTTGCTTTTTACCAACTTTCAAACGGACAGGTTCGTTTTAGCTGATGCAATCAGTTGCAATAAAGACTTTTCTTAATTACAGCCACAATCTAAAATCTAGTGTGTCATTACGAGAGTGTATATACTATATATATTATCTTCTTAAACCATTTAACCAATTTTTTTACCGTTGTATGGAAATTTATGCAAGATTATGAGAATGAAGAAGCATTTAAAATGTGTTATTTGCAAAAGAAATGTTAGAACATATTACAGTGTATGAACGTAAAGACATATCTTTTACTTTTTATTACTTTCATTTTCTTAGACATCAGAAATTTGTAGTTATATAATTGCAAAGTTGAATACTTCAGAAAAACTTTACACTAAACTTATATTCTAATTTGAAATAGATTTTTTTGCTAAAATAAGCACCTGTATCCTCTAATTTAAAGCGCATAAATTAGCAAAGAATAGAAATATAGGTCGACTACTTTTATTAAACGCCCTTTATGCATTAACTTTAAAGGAATTTCTTTTATGACAGTTTAATTTGACTTTATTTTCTTTTGTTTTTTTTTTTAAATTTACTTTGTAATTAGTCAAGTCGACACCCTGGTAGAAACGTTAACGATGCGTTGGCTAATTATTGGTTAATTTTGGAGATAAAAACGTCACACTATCATT
>JAYJLV010067957.1:0-16180 GCA_036873485.1 Torymus texanus
TCTTTAAAAATTATAAAATGAATGAAAAAAAAAAAACTTTTGATTTACTCATAAAATTAACCAAATATTTTAAAAATGAGCCGATATTAATTACACATGATGATACTTTTGTCTTGGGTGACATTTTTCTCAAAGTTATTATAGTAATACTTTCTTCAACCTACTCAGGATTATACTTAAGAAAACTAACTTTTCATTCGAATGAATATTAATTTCTTAGAAAAATGGAAAACATTTTGCTACAGAGTTTTACAAGTGCATTCATCAAGTACATTTTATGAACTTTTTCACTCTCCACGTATTTGCATTCTGCTAAACTTTTTAACTGCACAAATTTTTCTTAAATCGTTGCAAGTTGAACTACTAGTCTTATCTCAATATCCTATTACACCAACTTCCTGCATAACCGTATTATATTTGCCGGAGTTGGCAAAAGTGCTAGAATGTTTGATGGTGTACCGGTGAATGCGACCAAATAATAAACTTACAAGATTAATAATGCAGAACAATAAACAATGTACTCATAAAATATATTATATTATACAAAAAAGCAATTACAAATACGAAACATTAATAGTATTAATAAAATTTAAGTAATAAAATCGTAAGATTCATTTGTTCTGTCAAGTGTTGAATAAACAGAATCTCTTAATCCTTTTTTAACTTTATTTAACTTAAATGACCAAATAACAAACATCTCTCATAAAAAAAAATTATACCTTACTATATTTCCATATTGACCCAGCAAATCATCCATGCCATAAAGGCACCTATCGTATCAACAATTCAAATAACCCACAGAGAGTTTATTCCTACCGTGGCCTTAAAAAATCCCGTCTGACGTACAATCATCGACACAGTGAGCCGTACAATTTTCCCGTCCTGATCATGATTATCATCATCATCTTCGTCGTCTCAATCATCATCGACCATCAGGTCGTCGTCGTCGCCGTCGTCACGACAATTATACAATGTTCTCTGCACGCCGCGATGCGTCTCTCTCTCTCTCTCTCTCTCTTTCTCTTTCTGCTCGCGAACCTTGATCGTGAAATCCACGCTCGTATTATAAACGCGCATGCATGCATATAACACACACACACACGCACGCACGCACGCACGCACACACACACGGCAAAGAAGCGACGAGACAGCTGACGCGTGACGTCCGTTTCTTTGCGTGTGGCGTTCCTCTTTTTTTCTTTTCTCTCTTTCTGTCTTATTATTCTTGCCTCTCCTTTTTGCCTTCTCTCTCTCCCTCTCTCTACTGTACGCGAGCGCGTGCGCGTTTACCTTTCTTGCCTGAAACCACAACATTTCTATGTGCAGGACGTGTGCGCCGCTCTTTCTCCTTCTATGCGCGATGATGGCTATCCTCGGCGAAGCGTCGGGCCCGTTCCGGAAAAGTGCAATTTTTTACACTTTTTTTTTCCCAATTAGGCTGCTTCTCGACGCTTCTGTTTTATGCGCCGCGAACACCACTGCAGCGCGCGTCGAGTGTGTTTTACATCTATACGCGCGCGCTTCTACCTTTGGCGTATTAAATAAGGCAGTATAATACGAAGCCACGCACGGTTGCTGTTTGTTTAATCGTTTCCTAATAAAAATGTCGAGACGCCTATTATGTTTATGCTTTATGACGTGTGGGTAAACAAACACTACCAATTACGATCATCGCGAAAGTTCTCTAGTAAGCTACTGTAATCAGATGCAAATAAAAAGAAATAGAATATATTATATATCTATATTATAAAGAGTTTGATGCATTTGTAACGTCATGTCGAAATGATCTCATTAAAATGCGCATTCCATAATCGTGATGAAATATATATCTATATGTGCATGTGTCTGTTCTCCCGTCGCAATTCTCGTAATTCAATAGTTGAGGAATCTTATTTGATATAAAGAACATTTTTGATGCATGACTGAGTCGCGGCCGCTGTTTTTTTCTTTTATTCGCGAGAACCTTGTTTTATTAAACGATCTTTTTGTTTCAAGAACACACACATGCACGTCATTAATACTTCTCGAAATATCAATCATTATAATTTTCTACACAACGACTTGAGTAATAATTACTTTTGATTTAACACGATTTGTTGTGTCTCAAATAATTAAAACCTTTCTACCAATACCATTTGTATTGTTAAACCCAATTACCAATTTCGCAATCCATTCAACTCCCCGCCTTATCCAGTATATAACACGCATAGGCACGCATATAAAAACCTCTATTCGCAAGAAAGTATGCGTTCTATAAATAGAGCACTGAAATATACGAGCCTTAAAATCATCCGACGTTATAAATAAGTCCAGCCGCGCTTGCGATGCCTAACAATAACCGCACGCGCGTGCGCGCCACCATCATCAGCTAGAAAACTTTCACACGACCTGATCAGACGGCCGTAAAGTGCGCTTTACGACACAACACTACCGTGTCTCTATTCCCTTATACCTTTTCTCCACGTCTCCAATCATCATCTACACTTTCGTATACATATACGTACACCTACAACCATCATCCTCGCAAATCATCGCGAGGGTCGTGATTGTGTCTCTGCTCTGCGCACAGCCTTCGGCGGTTCTCTCGTCAAGGAGCTCATGCGTGAGTATATGCGAGCAGCCGGTCATTGTACCTATATACATTATACGTGTGTATAACGATTACGTGCTACGGCGAAATTGTCGGTAACGGTCGGTGATTCGCACGCTCACACACACGCGTAATGAAGAGATTAGCCGAGAGCGCGTGTGTATATATTACTGCGGTGTGGTTCATTCGCGCTGTATAGTCGTGCGAATCTTGTATTATTTGACTTTCGCGAGGAAAGGTGATATGCTCCTGTGTATGGGTCTGAGGCTGCGGGAGAGGTCAATCGACGACGGTGTATAGATACTTGCGCGCGAGTGGGTTTGTGTAATATATATGTGCTGTGGTTGGGATCGTGTTTGGATTGGTGATTGATTTCAAAAGTTTTAGATGATGAAAAAAAAGCGAAATTTATCGTCATTGTCGTCGTAGAGGTTTTAAATTGATGCGTGATTAGTCGAAAATGCAGTAAATTGCTAAGATACTATATATATATATAATGTTGATAGCGGTGTAAAGCAAAAGCTAAAATAATTAACATTATAAAATTGAAAAAAAATATGAGAAAATAGGTATATCTTTACGTCTCTGCTATTTGCACGTCAGATTTTTGTATTAGATGTATATCTATATATTAGTAAATATACTTTCTTTAGTCAAAGGTCAATGCAAAACAAATATTGAAATGTTATTACTCTGAAACAACGTACTCTAATCTGACGTACGTTTAGCAAGAGCCATATCTTTAATTCAAATAATTATTTTTACGAAATTTTAAATAGTTTTAAACGACCAAAACACTTTTCGATTAACCTCGCAAAAACCACTTGGTGTAAAAATACCCACGATTACAGCACTCAGCAGGACCCATTACGAGCCAATCGCCCGGAATAACCTCCACGACGATCACTATACGACTGCAGACAGACTCTTAAAGGTACACACATATGCACACGCGGTCCCGTACTCGACCGCGTTCACCTCCATCTCTCCTCCTTATAACCGCTGCAATTGACCGATCGCGTGCATCGTGTGCATCTATATCTATACATATATATACCCTCCTTCTCGGGCTTTCGCCAATCGTTCAATTGTGCAATTGCGCGATGCATCGGCGACGAGAAGTAAACGAAGAAGAAGAAGAAGAACACAGGGATAGTATATACGTACGTCGGTCGGTGTTCTCGGAATATGCCTTACGAAGGGAGGGACCGTATAGGAGGGACGGCCGAGCGAGCGGATATCCTGGCATATTACGCAACCTTGTCCGACTGAAAGCACGCGCCAGCGCACTGCTCTGTGTATATATATGCGTGTGTGTTATATGTGGTTCGCTCAACGTCGTGGTGACTTTGGCGCAAGGTGGATGCGGAGTGTGTATATGGTATATATGCAATTTACCGCGTTGGGGAAGGATGTTAAAGTTGAAGGAAAATCGAGTATATATAGGAGGAATATAAGGAATACACCGAGTGTGGAAATGCATGCGAGGTATAAGTGCTGCCATAGTTCGAGGTTAATTGTACGGTACTTGTTTTAATTCAAATGAGACGCCGTTTTGCGCAAGAGTGAGAGGAGGAGTATATTTTATTATAATGAATTATAATTTAATTCGTTATTATTAGTATTGAAGTAACGTCAGATGATTATAGAATAAAGTCCGTCTGATGGTTAGTATGTAAATTCGAAATATCTTTAATGTGTTGTTTTTTCTTATTTATGATTAATTATTACGAAAAACTAGTATTTGCGTATTAATTAGCGAGGGAAATTTGAATGTTTTATGTATGTGTGTGTGTGCGTGTGTGTGTGTGTGTGTGTGTGTGTGTGTGTGTGTGTGTGTGTGTATATATGGTTTGAAATTATATAGGAAATCAAAGTGGACTAAAATTCTTATCCGAAACTAGTTTATTCGATGATATCTCGTAGGAGGTAATTACAAACGTCACTGGAGTTTCCAACAAGTTAAATATTAAGACTTTACATAACGTGCTTGAACATGTATCATTTAAAGGCAAGCATTTTTTAAATAGCGATTTAATGATTTAATATGTCAATTAAATTCTGAAGCTAATAATTAACATTATTCTGACCTAATTCATTATTTATAAATAAACGTACTTTGATAAACTAAATATAGTAAATTTTCCTTTGAATAAAAATAATATCACATTTTAGAATGATTTGTTAAAAATATAAAATTTTAACTTCTTACTTACTTACTTAGAATTCAAGTCACAAAATTCAATCACACCCTACACCCATATAACTTCTTCAAACTTCACATCCTTTATCCCTCACTCCAACCCTATTCATCTACGGCATTTACACGACTTTTCGCACTCCGTAACAAAAAAGGTCCCAAGTCGACACGGTCCCCTAATACGTGCCCAGCTTACCGAAAAAAAAACCCTCCTCATCGCACGTTTGGGGAGCTCAAAAAAAAAAGTCAAGATTTAAAGAACCCCACAAACACCTGCTGCGCGCTTACAACCTGACACCATCGCACGCGTGTAATTGTATATAATATATAACCTGTGCGCTTCACACTTGCAGAGGCACGACAAAAGGCCGAATGTTGCACACTTTCTACGTGCGTTCGCACAATGCACGAGCGTGCGCATCCGAACTGCCCGATAATTGTGGGAACAGCTGATGGCCATGAGCGCACGGGAGAAATGGATCAGGAGCTACGAAGCGGGAGAAGTCAAGGGATTACGTTGTACCGATTGTTTCGGTATTAAGTGCTCCGAAACACGTGCGAGCGCGTAGTGTGTGTGTATACCTGCGCCTAATGTATATATAGCTCCTTCAGGAAAAGGATGCAGACCTGCGGTAACGCCCGTCTGCGGCCGCCCGTTGGGACTTTTACCCTCGACTTCGCCAGACTGAAATGTAAATGTAAATGTCGACTGCTTCTGCTGCTACTGCTACTGCTGCTGTTGACCATGCCTACGCCGTCAGTCTATCTACTGCCGTCCTCAAGGTTGGACACGGAAGGCTGACGTTGTTCCATAGGCGGGTCCGTAAACGTGCAGCGTATATACGAAATGTGTATATAGTACCTAGAAAAAACGTGTTGTTGTGTTTGTATGTGTGAAGCTGGAAGTGTTGAAGAAAAAAAACAGTGTTTACTTAGTTGATAATCTCAGTTGTGTGTGAAAGTTTACAGTAGTTGCCGTTTACCTGTGCCGTCAGATTTTTTTCTGTGCGGTGTGTTGAAAAAAAAAAACCTCCATTATTGATTAATCCAGAGCTATAAGTTTACAAGTCTGTGTACACGATCGTTTTGGATTGGAAAATTTGGCTGTTTTATTACGTGATTAAGTAATTAAAAAAACATGTGAATAAGGCAAGTATCTGTTCAAGAAGTATATTTTAAACATAAGCATCTATTTTGTTTAATTGACATACACTTCTAAGCATTGTTTACGTTCTGCTGTCGATTTTATCAGTGGATTTACATAGACAATAATCTCTACAAGATATCTAATCGAGTAGCGAAGGAATGTGTATATAAAATGACTATACGCGCTGTTTACAAATCTTCAGAAGAAACGTGTATTCAAGAAATACACAATATTTCATTTCTGACTTATCTCTATAGTTCCCATCGATAATTCATTTATTTTCTTAATTTGAAACCGAGACAGTACCATAATCGGTATTAAATATTTATCTGGAATCCAGTAAGTTCAACCCTCATGCCCACTATCCACGTGAACTTAATACTCAGTACGATTCCTCCACCGCGATCGTAAAGATTTTAGTAAACGAACCATCGCCTAGATTTATTCAGCCCTATTCACTCTCTTCAGAATCCATCATCCCGAATACACATAAATATACACCTTAGCCATACGCATAGAAGGGCACATTTCGTGGGTTACTCTCGCACGGGCAGTAAATGTATACGAGGCTGCAGGCTCGTCTCGTTTGCACAGGCCTATATATGATGTGGTAGGATATATATACGAGGGTCTGAGGGGGACAGGCGTGCGTATATATATACCTACCGACAATCGTAGGTCAATCATTGACAGATGGATGTGGCTTGGGCACTATATCCCTACTAGCCCTAATAGCTTATGCCCTAATAGGGGCGACAGTTATATACGCCTACTCTCACTCTATACCCTTCTATATATACAACTTCTTCTTTGCCAATTTTATGGGACCCACGGGAACGGCTGCTGCTGCTGCTGCTCGTTCCCTGACAGCACGCGCTAGTGCTCCAATTGAACGCTTCGCGGAATTCGGTTGGTCACTTGTGACGCGCACGCGTGAGCGTCGAATGGTTTAGGTATAGGCAAAGAAGAAGAAAAAAGTTTTCTTCTTCGTGTGTGAGCGCGTTGTCGTGTCGTAAATTCTTTGCTGTTTGTAAACTGTAGAGTGGAAGAGTATGAGGATGTAGAAATATTCGTGTAAATCTCGGATTCACAATAGATCCAATTTAATTTTTTAGCCTGAGGAGAGGATTGTTAGTACATTCTTAGGTATAGGGTTTTGGGTTCTTACAATGTGGAGAATTTTCGTAGACAGTAAATAATTAACTCTATTATGGGAATATCTGTATCTCGAGCTATTTATCGAAACGCATAATTATACTTTCGTTCCATGCCCTGTAAGCCTATTGGCAATCGAGTCAAGTATAAGCCGATAATTTATTTTGCTAATGACGTCAAGTAGACTGCCTAATGGTTTTCTGCTTAAAAGACATTTGTTAAAGTAGCTCTGTTTATAATTACGTATTATACTAAACTATCGTTAGATAATTGTATGATGCATAATACAGATATAAGGTTTTATTTAATCGCTAAATAACTATAGCCAATTACCAATTTTTACAACAATTGTATCGACATAAAACTCATGCACTATTCTCTTGTGAATACATTCAGCATATGTTGTAAACCAAGACATTTAGAACAGCGTCAAGCAGATCAAAGAATAATATTTATCCAAAACCTATACGTGTATTAAACATTGCAAGTACGTTTCAGCGCTAATGACGCAAGCTAACTTTGATAATGGAGCTAAGAGCATTAACAATCTATCGTTGAATTTTAAATCAACTTCTCATTGACACTTCAGTTTGTGTATCTATAAATCAGCAAGCTTTCGCATCTCTATATACATTTCATTATAAGTAATCACTAACTGTTACTTACACGTTTTTGTTTACCAAAGATATATAATAAAACAGCAAAGGAAGTAAAGCCAGAAACATTCATATAAACTATTTCACTTTATTCCAATACGCACCATTATCCTTTTATCAAGTACTCAGTTACTACATTATTGTTTAATCTCATCCTCTATAATCTACACACTTTCTCATTCACTGAAACCGGGTCAATGTGAATCTCAGTTACTTACCTTTCAATCGGTTGCCATTGCCATTATTATACAGATCGTGCATAATTCCTCTTGGCGACGACTCTTCGAATCGCTGAATAATGGAGATCGAGAGCGTCTAAATTCGCGGTTGCTGCCCGCTTAATAAAATAATTACCGTGCGATTGATTATGCATGAGACGTGAGCGCGCGACGCGCAGGATAATAGAGTGGAATGCTGCTGCCGCTGCTGCTATTTTTCGCTCTTGTTCCCAGGGGAGAGAAAATAAACGTGGCAGTCGCTCGCACACGTAAAGCACGAGAGAGAGAGAGAGAGAGAGAGAGAGAGAGAGAGAGAGAGAGAGAGAGAGAGAGAGAGAGAGAGAGAGAGAGAGCGTTTATCTAAAATCGATTTCCATCTGCAATTAAGGTTAGTGTAGTGAAAGATAACATTATACCACGGTAAGAGCCAGCCGAGAGTAATGGAAAATCAAAATATTCAATCTCCAAGATCTGATTGTTTTCACGGTGGTATACTCGTATAACAGCCACCCACGTTTATACACGAGAGCGAAAACAGTCGTGCAAAATGTTCGCAGTTGTTGTACGACAGCTGTTTTCATGTTTATCGAGAACTGGTGTGCTTCGCTATATACTCTGGTATACGTTTTAATTTTCTTATATGAGTGCTGCATAACGATTGACCTTCGCGCGGGGTTTTTCCATCGTATATAGGGACTGTTGCAGCAAGCATTGTGTTATATCGCTCGCGTTCAGGATTAAGTGCCTATATATGTATGAGAAATACAGTTTAATAATCGACTGCTATTTATAAACGCCGATTATCAGTTATTTCTTATCATTTAAAAAATGATTTTTTAATTTTACTTATTATATATATATATAACAAAAAACCAAATTCCAGCGACTCCTCCAATAATAATATTATTAAGCCAATTTGTAAATCATCACGCCACGCACACTCTGTATTATCCACCGCGAGCAAATCATTCCCATATATTCGCCGATTGGCACGTTCCTCACTGATAAACCCAATCCCGTCACGCCAGCGCTGGTGCACGTATATATCATATACACACATATCAAACTTTCCGCATATTATACCTGTGGCTTCCTGGAATAACCGAATAAGTACACTTTTTTGAAAATCAAGATAACCTCGGATTTTGTATCTTAAAATAAGCCTTTTTCATTTACCACTTTCAGGAGTAGCAAAAATATTGCCGTAAAGCTTCAACTCACCCGAAACGTAACCAGATAAGTCCATTTTTCAAATTTTTGGCCCGGAATAACCGGATAAGTCCATCATTTTTTCGTTTATCATAGTTATAATTTATTTTATCTATTCAAATTGAATGTGAATATGATGGCTAATATATTATATTTATCTGTTTATTTTAAAAATTCCTGTACATTTTAAAAATTATAATATAAAAGCGGTCGTAAATTTAATAGAAATATCAGAAAAATAGAAATTTCTTGAATAAGTTAGAAGAATTCATTGAACAATTGCTAATTTTGCAATTTATTGGCCCGTTTCGTAATTAAATTAAAGAATACGCTCTAAAATAAAAGCGAACCGCACTATCAGATAAGTCCACAGTTCCCGGAATTACCAGATAAGTCTATACTTTTGTTGAGTTATTACTCGTTTTTAAGGCATCAGAAAATGTATAATCTGTTCAAAACACCGTGTAAATATGTGTTTTGAATGTGTCAATTGACTGGTCAAGTATCGCGACTCATCTCATTTCTCCCGATCTTACAACATTAAAACCCGTTTTTCTCGGTAACTCGAAAAATGGACTTATTCGGTTATTCCGGGAAGCCATATATATATATATATATATATATATCATTCGTTTCGCACACCACATTAACTCTTCACACGTGAAAATCACTTTCGAACCACTCCTACGCAGAGCTCGCGATCGGTTCTTCTTCGCGAAAGAGAAGAAGAGGCTCACGCACGCGAGCACGAGAATAAATAGACGGAAAGAGGAGAAGACGAGCGTGTCGCGCCCACGTCTCGGTACACTTCCTCGCGCGCGCTGCAAAAGTGGGCCAAGCTTCTGCTGCTGCAGGTGTGTGAGATGCTGCTCGTGTGGGTCAGTGCCAAATCTCCTGCGGTGGCGAGTGCGAGAGGAGAACACATACATACATGCGTAGCTGGCTCATCACGGTCAACGTTCGCGCGTGCAGCCCGCACTTCGTCATCTTCGCCTTCTGTTATCTCACGGCTGTCAGCGTGTGTGACGGCGGGCGGCCTTTTGGCGCACTCATCGTCGAGACTCGCGTTTCACAGTGCCTCACTGGTTTCTTTTAGTATTTGGGTTTGAGTTTGATGTGTAGATTGGGTTTGATGGGATGATTAGGGGCTGAGTAGTTGGTAGTGTTGCTTTGCCACCTGGCTTGAATCGATCGAAAATGTGTTAGAATCAATTAAATCTATACAATTATAAGATAGTATAATAAATATTTCAATTTGTAGGAAATTTTATGTTTAATCGTTATAGACTTACAAGGAACTGATTAACCTTGATTAACACATTTTTCAACGACTTTATTGACTTGGCTCACTCCGTAATCAGTGTTTTTAATTATTTTATGCATCGTTTAAAACCTTAATGAACTCCCAAAAACGGAACTCAGAGTATATAATGTAGCAAGTTTAACACCAAAGTGTACCACCACTTAAATCTTTTATAGAACTTTTATACACACACACGGTCAATAACAACTCACACGAGTTATTCCCCGTTCTCGTATATATACGCGTTATATACACGACGATATGCATAAACACATTCCGCCTTACTCTTCCGCACGCGGGATCAAAATCAAAAAGTCATTTCCCGTAATAAAGAGCGCGCGCGCGCTTTAAAAGCCCTCGTAATTTATTACACCGCCGCATCTTACGGCTTTTTCACCCGACGTCGATTTTTTATCTCTCCGGTTGGGTCTTTTTTATTGGGCCCGCTCCCGTTATAGGCCTCGTGGTCCCCGTCGTCGTCGTCGCGGACGCGTCGTCGTTGCAGTTCGTCTCGAATTACGAGTGCGCGTAATAGGAGAGTCTTGAGAGAGGAGGGCCTCCGTCCTCCCAGTCCCCTAAAGGGGGTCGAGATCTCCGTGAAATCTGGGTCGATTATCGAATATCGAAATCGAGAACTCGACGGTGTCGCCGCGCGTGAAAATGCTGCCCGTGATGGCTTTGAATTACAAATTTTACACGTGCTCGCGCGCTCTGTCGTTGCTAAAGACACACAGGAGAGCGTAAATATGCGTGTACGACAGCAACACACGGTGAGTTTTCACCGTGGATATATGCGTATACTGTACACGTATATAGGGATTATATCAGTGTTTGCGAGACGACTGTAGACACTCACACAGTTTTAGTGGGGCAATTCCCGATTTCTTTTTTTTACAGCTTACGCGTACGGTAGATTAAGGCGGATTATTGTTTCGATTGTAGGTTAAAGTGTATACGCGTGTGTGTATGTTGACACTTCTCGCGTGAAATTCAAGTTCATTCACCGTTCCCATATCCATACGTTAAAAAAAAAAAATTCAAATCCGAATTACTACGCTTTCTAAACTCTCCGCGTGTCAAATGCGCTCGCGTTGCATAATGAACGCGAGAAAAACCAAACACTCGTGCGCGTTGGCGGTATTAAGCACACGCGCGAGTAATAAAAGGAACAGCGTGCGTATTATATACACACATATACACACACGACATAAGTATAAGCAACGGTGTGAGCATCTCTCTTGAGAGACCGGTCGAATCCTCTCGATTTTACAGCGCCCGTAACCCACTTTCAAATCAAAATCTCGTCAAATGTATCCCCACCTCGGTCACGCATCTCTCTCCCTTGGCGGAAGAGTTCGTGTATATGTATACGGATTAAGCGCGTGAGTCGAGAAGGAAAAAAGTAAAATACCCGCGTGTGCGATCCCCAAACTCGTTTTCGTACGCGCGCTCTCTCGCATCCTCTGTGTCTTTTTATTTTTTTTACGTCACGTAAGTGTGTGTGAGAGAGAGAGAAGGAGAGAATGAGGTGATCCGCGTATAGTGCGCGCGGACGTATTACGGTAATCCGAGTGCGAGTGCGCGTTGGAAAGTTCGATTCGTTTATGATGCGCTGTGTCTTTCTCACTCTCTGACTGTCTGTCTGTCTTTGCAAGCCCGGGTGACAACGAAAGTCGATTGCGACGATAATGGCCTGGCGCTGCGATGTTATACACTCGTTTCCTTGCGTTTCACTTCGACTATTATATATATATATATATGTGTGTGTGTGTGTGTGTGTGTGTGTGTGTGTGTGTGTATATCTGCGATTTTGCAATTCTTCAAGTGGAGTCCGAATGAGTGATTTAATCGTATTATTTTATTTTTTTCCTGTTGACCGGTGCATATTTTACCAATTAAAATTTTTTCTTTTTATTCAACTACAAATTATAGTTTTATTGTAATATTCTTTGCGTGCACCAATATTATAAATAGTATTCAAAAATTTTATTATTATCGTGTCGAAATCGGTTTTTATTTATTCAATTTATTTATTATGTCTCAATTTAAAATCGTTATTACACATATCTAAACCATATTTAAATATATACTCTTAGTCTAATTCAATAAAACATATATACTAATCACGCTTCAATATACTAATCACGCTATTGAATAAATTTGATAAATTTTTAAAGCCTTATTATTGAATTTACGGTATATAATAAAATGTTTGTAACTTTTGTACATAATCATATACTTTAATGAACCGAAAATGCTCTAATCTAAAACTATCTGAAAAATTATCATCTACGTATAATTTTGTAATTCAAATATTTCTTGCGATCCCTATAAAGAATCACTTGCGATTGGAGCTTGTATACGTATACGCTCGACACTGGCGACCCGCGACCTCATCTTCCACTGAACAGTGCGATCTTTTACCCTGTCTCTCTTGCATATATACACGCACAGATACATCCCGATACAAAAATACACTCTGTCCTATACATAGCCTCCGCATTTCATAACACAATTTCACGGCGCCTCTCACACACACACACACACACATATATATATATAGACACACACACATACATACATACATAGCTCATGTACACCTGGAGCAAAACGCGAACACCTCTCGAACGTGTGCACGAGCGGCTGCGAACGGTATATACTTAAAGGTGCTGGCGGCGGCGGCGTACAGGCAAGTCTATAGAGGAGAGCTCTAGAAGCCGTGCGGCGCAGGTGATGGCCTTAGGCTGTCGGTCACTGACACTGTTTCTTAAACCAGTGCTGCTGCTGTTGCTGCTGCAGCCAGGAGCGTCAGCATCAGCAGTCGCCTCGCTCTCGTATATCTTGCGCGCATCGAGGGCTTCTTCGTCGTTGTCGTTGTCGTAGAGTCGCACGCGCGCAGTGCGACTTCTTCGTCGATGTGGCGACCGACGGGACGCGAAAAAGAGCGACGACGGCTGTGAACTCCGAGTTCTATTTTCGCTGGTGGTTTTTAATGCTTGAGAGGGAGAGAGGGGGGAGAGGGAGTTTTGTAGAGCTGATGCTACTGACGCTGCTGGGTGGCCGAGAGACGCAAGTGACTGGGCGACAGAGAGAAAGAGAGAGAGAGAGAGAGAGCTCGTTGTTGATGTTTTGATGCGGAAAGTTGAGCAATCAGAGATGCAAATGAAAAAGGCGCCTCGACGCTGATTAGATGGCTTTTCAAAGTAATCAACTGAAGTGTACCGAGCGCTATATATGTGTATTTCGGTGTATATATATAGGGAAGCTGTATTGTCAAGATTTATAAATAATTAAAACTTTTGCAAAACATAAATAATATGTACTTGTAAGCTGAGTGCTGTACTTCCGTACTTCATTTATGTTATGTTTAATGGAGGTTCCTTTGGTATTATAAATCAAATTGTTTTATATAGTTTATATTATTAAATGATTACTGCATATTAAGAAGTATTTTAACAATAAATATAATGTACAGATTACAACTAGTTTTGTAATATACTATTTTGTTTTAGATTTTTCACATATTTAAAACATGAGCAATTATAATTTTGTATTATTAATGGCGAGTTAATCACGATGAGTTAATCCTTTCTGGAGTCCAAAATTTTTTTGGGTCACACTTTACTCCGATTTATAATACCCAAAACCCGAAGAACGTTTTCAAAACTTTCTATTTGAATAGAAATCTAAACTGGGGGTTTTTTAATAGCCTTAAAGTATTTTTAACTGCCATGGTAGCTTGGTGTGTGGTACAAATTTAATCGGCGATGGATCGTTTTTGATGCCACATTATTATTTTATTCATTCATCATTTACATATTTTATCATCATTAGCGATTTAATGTATACTTGTATATTAACATAATTTAACTTGAATGTTAAAACCTCTTTTAAATGCTGTTAATGACCGTTATATGAATAATATATTGAATGATTTCAGTTATATTTTTATGCTTATGGTATGCACAATACTCGAAATGTTTGCAACAACATTATTATTATTATTTACTCTAATGAAAATACTCTTTAAATAAAAATATTTAATTGACAACTTTTTATTTTGTTTCAGATCATCGGATACTCAAGCATAAATTATCAATAATTCAAATGGTAAGTGATTTTATTTTTCGTTTGAAAAAATCTTTAATTTTAGTTTAAACATTTGAAATACAATCACCCTTAAATATATCAATTTAAATTGGCCAACCACGATTTAATATCTTATAATAACATTAAAACACTCAATCCATGCCACCATGAAACGACACAAATCCATATCATAAAAAAATCCCTATAAGAACACATCGCTTGTCATTCCACAATGCAAAACTTTCCCAATGGAATAAGTCACAGAGCACCACGCGCGGGAAAAGCCATCGCCGAATGCGCACGGATGTCCTCGTCGCGCGCAGGCACGTCCGGAATTCGGGGAACCGATATTGCAGCCAGTGATCGAAGCGAAAGGCAGCAGCGCAACGCTGCAGCTGGTGAAATGAAATTGACAGCCCGATGGGTAAAAAGATAAGGAAAGGAGATTGAAGCGGAGGGGACGGAAGCGAAGGTGAAAGGGGGGGGAGGCACAAAGAGCAAGAAGAGCGCAAGAAAATGCGGCCAGGCAAAGTGTGAAATCGAGCGGAAACGCGTTTGACCGAGGCGACAGAGCACGCGCGCGTGATTCTCTCTCTCGTCTCTTCTGTTTTCGTCTTTCTGCGGAAGTGAGAAGATGGTGTGTATGTATATATACACACACACACACGTGTACCCTTTTTCTTGCTGATATCGGTTTCACTTTTTGCGATCTCTGCGGAGTTGGGACCGGCGACGACTCGTGCCGTCTGCGAGATGTGCGCCGAATTTATTCGGAAATCGAATTTTCGCCTGACAGGAGATAAGACGCGCTCACAGGAGGATTGTTTTTCTAGATATCTAGTGCATTTTTCCCCCTTGATTTTTTCTCTCGATAAGCGTTTTCGAATGATATGGCCATGCTTATTCGGACAAAATATTTTGTCCCTTTTTACTTATGTATCGATACCAGTTTATTTATTTGTTTGATTTACAAAAAGTTATATCACTCATATAAAATGTGTAATTTTGTGAATGAAGGTATTTGATAGGAAAAAATTTTTTTCTGTAACACCGGTTTTGTTGCACCTACAGTAGACACATTGTCTACCACGTCTAAAAATCTGACTGTTACCATTCACCTATATTTTTCTTTGCTATCTTCCTATTTTATCTTATAAACATGCGGCTCTGAGACTTCTTTTCAGTTCCGAAGAAACAAAAAGTAAAGAGTAGCTCTGTGCCCCTATTCTCCCGGATATCCGTAGAAAGATACAAAACCAAACAATGTATTCCTAAACCATGAAACACACATACAACATATAATTTCACTACATCGCATTAAAACAAAAAAAAACACTCCAGACGATCCCCTACGAAGTACATACAATTCGCCTCGATGCTCCTACCGTAGCCGGCGACGCGAAATGCGCAAGTGGAATCGCGTCTGTGCGGCGAGCCGTGCGAGAACGTTCTTGAGAGTTTTTCGCAACCTTGGGGTGCGCGCGCTCCTCTCGTAAATCGTGCGCACACCGCGCGAGAATATATGTATATACCAGATACTTTCTCTCTCTCTCTCTCTCTCTCTCTCTCTCTCTCTCTCTCTCTCTCTCTCTCTCTCTCTCTCTCTCTCTCTC